>ML785308.1:309306-338150 GCA_009831015.1 Picea engelmannii | reverse complement strand
TGTGGTGTTTGTATCTATTTTAGAACCATTCGCTCTTAATTTATTAATTCTCTATCACCTCATCCTTCATTCAATGATTTTATTCCTTATAATCGGGTATCTGCTTCTATTTACTAATTGTGTGTCACTGTTAGGTGTCCTAGTTTCTCTCAAACTGTCCATCAAATGTTAAAAGCACCTTATACATATTAGGTTGCCTATCTCTACATACTCCCTAGCTCTGCCTTTTAATCTTGATCTTTTTTAGGTTGAATTTCTAAACCAAGACCACTTCATCCTTGTTGTTAGTAGCTGATACTATTTCTCTAGTAGATCATACTATGAAGGATTTTCCATAAAAGGTTATCTGGCTAGGTCCATGCTCAGTTTCAATAACCTCCTTTTCCAATTCGGTTTGATGCAACTAATGGTACAATATTAGCTCTTGTATACCCTTGAATAACTCGCTTACAATGTTGAGATGAATCAAGATTGGAATCATGTGGTTCATAGCCTATTGTGGTTGGATAAAATAATATTTATTCCCCCATAAGAACCATTGTTCTTGCTGCCAGATGTTCTATCACTTGTGCATTAATTTGGAATTTTCTAGAAAATTTTGTTCTGATCAGACGCAGATTTCTATTGAACCGTTAAAAAAATTTGAAAAACCTACGGGATCGATGTAAATGGATACATTTGGGAGGTGTTTTTTAAATGGTTTTAGCAAATTCCTTAAGGTTTGGTCAAAAATTGGGCCCGAAATTACCCTCCTGAATATGATGGGAATTTGGAAAAAATCTAGGAATGTACAGGCTATGAATGTTATGTGTTTAACCTATGGGGTTGGCTGAAATATAAACAATGTGTTCATAGTGGCATATTCCTTGTCCCTCTGTAATTGGATTGCAACCTCTTATTTTGTCGAATTGACTCGATATCAATCCAACCAAACTCTCGCTGCAATATGGTGCAATCTTCTCAGTTGAATGTGATATGGTGTAAGCCTTGGAGCCACTTGGATTCTTTCCTCAACACATGGTTCTTGAATTTGATATGGAAGTCAATGGAAATATGGAATGGTTGGAACTTAATGAATCTTTGTCGGTGCAATTATCCCACATGGAAAGGAAAACAAGTGATTAAATTTATTTTATAATCAACTCAACACAATTCTCCCTGACGCGTAGTGCATAGAGAATGGAATCCTTGTGGGATCCTCCCATGGAAAATAGCGCTTGGGATCTTGGTTTTAGGTGCTTGAACACGACCCTTGATGCTTCTTGGTGGAGCTCGGATGCAATGAACCTAAACTTTTAATTGTATTAACCAAAACGTTTTAACAACATGGGATAAACTATCAAGATAAAATTATTTTGACAAATGATTTTAAAATATTTTTTTAATATGTGCCTTTGGATAGATAAGGCAATAATAAATCAAATGTGACCCTATTGTAAGCAATATTTCACGAGATTGAAAATATGAGGATATGGGGGACTTGAAAAGATTGGCGGTTTTGAGAAATTTGATAGAAAATCGACAAACAGGTTGACAAGATCATGTTAATGATTGTGCTACAAGAATGGATGGATTCTGGTAGTGCCCCTACTATTGGCCAAATGTAAAAAATTTAACAATGCAAATTTGATAACTAACAGATCAGATGATTCAAGGGATTCATGTACCATAGTCGAAATCATATTGGGCATTGTGATATGTTGTGTAGTTGGAGGAACAGGTGTGGGGAAAGTTCCCATGAGCGAAGAATATTTCAGTAGACCTACCCCTACACTTTCATAAGTAATCTTTGAATCAACCAAAAATGGAATATTGTTGGGAGTTTGAGTGTGAGCATCAGGGGTGCAATAATCTAAATGATCAATGGTCACTATTTTTCCTTGATGAGGAAACTGAACACATTGAAAAAACGAGGAGGCCACAACAATCATAGCATAAAACCAACTTCTTCCAAGCAATAAGTTATGATCTAGAGGAGCGTCAACTACTTACACATCGACGAAAACATTTTTTTCCCCTAGTTGAATGGATAATGATTGTAATAGTCCATGAGGTATGAAACCTCTTCCATCAAATGATTTTAACATAGTAGGAGATTGATTAAAACCAGGTGATTTAATGCCTTTACAACAAGCTAAGGACATGAAATAGGTTGATGCTGCTTCATCTAATATAGTGTGATGAATATGTCGATTATGAACAACAACATCGATTTGGAATGAAAGTTGGTGAGAGAGCCTCGATTTATAATTGTCCAGGTTAAAGGTGATGGTATTGGAGGACTATGGATCTATAGCTCCAATGGATGCCAAGAGAGTTCTACATTGGCTAGGGCAGTGTTGCAAAACTTTGAGAGCCGACATCGCGCAAGGTGCTTAGGAAAAATATTCAACAATGTTGTAGTTATGTGCAACATGAGAGTTAGTATTAAAGGTTGAATTTTTTATAGTACTCTTGGGCGGACATAAGATAGAGTCAAATATAGGTTTCTCAATCTGGAGAGGTCCAGATGGAGGGGTAATAGAAGTGGAAGGTGGATCAATCAGAGTTCCATTATTTACACTTTCTTTACCAGGTTTTCTTGGAGGTGTGTCATATGTGGTAGTCCTGGTGGTAAAATATACACCATTAAACATGTAAATGTGGGCACTTGAGGAAGCATCCTCTTTAGGAGGATGACCTGGGTTACCTCCTTGTAGAGGTGCAAGATTTTGTGCAATCAATGTTTGTTGTTGTGGAAAAGGATGCATCAAAACAATGGGTTGATAATTTCCTTTAAATAATTTAGATACTTCTTCTCGGTGGGGACAATCTCGTGTGTAATGATCTTCAACACATATGAGATAGGTAAATTTCAGTTTGCAATGTGGTTTCTTTTCAGTAGTAGGTGGTTGCGCTTGTGTTTTTGTATTTTCAGTTTGATTATTATTTTTCTTGGATTTATTCTTAGTTTTCTTTTCCCCCCCTGATTATGGTGGTGAAGTATATTGAATTGAATTTAATTCATAAACTTTAGTAGGAGTGGAATTTGATGAGATAGGAGTCTACACTGCAATTATTGAATTATTGGTTTTCCCAGTCAACTATGAGATAGGCTGGGTTTTGATAGAACCGATAACACCATCTGAATGAGCGGTGAAGGATGGTTTCGATGGATCGGTTGATGTACAGGGAGCATTTGAGATCAGTTTATACAAAGTACCAGATTGGGAATAAACCAGATCCAAATTCTAGGCATGAGCAATGGATTCCTCATATGTAACTACACCACCCATTGCTACATCGCGAGCAATATGATGTAATAGGGATTTTCTGAACCATTCAACCAACAACTGGTCAAGAATGGTGGCTTTAATCAATCATCGTCATCGTCTCCACTCATGTATATGATCTTAAATATGTATAGAGTTAGTCGAACGAAGGGAGGTCAAAATTTTCATGTCGGTTTCATATTTGATCGACAATTGGAAATGGGTGAGGAAAGCCATGGAAAGGGAATTAAAATCTTGAAAATATCCATGTTGTAAATCAATGTACCATTTTGTCGTTGAACCCATAAGAGTACACTGGAAAAGACACAAATGAACATAGTCATCCATCAGTGATCTTGATAAACACCATAGATGAAATTTTATGACATGTTTATTTGGGTCTTCTCCAGGTTTACCATCAAATTTTGGAATAACATATGGTAATTTGGTTGGAATTACTGGCCAAAAAGGGGAGTGAAATATGGGATCATTTGTTAATATTGATAGATCTGGTAGGTCTAAAGTATCTAAGAAAGGTAATTGTTGATTACTTATGGATGATACTGGTGAGGCATAGGGACACTAGTAGGACCGTAAATTGGTTGTGGTGGAAAAGTTGTATCCAGAAGGTCCTCCTATATGCAGCTGTTGCAGATTTTGGATAGAAAAAATATGATTCATTTGTTGAGGAATTTGCATAAAAGGTGAGGGAAAACCCATTTGGCCTTGCGGAGGATAAATAGTGTAACCCAAAGGGGCATGACTAGTTTGACCTTGGGGAGGATTAACAATTTGGCCCTGGGGAGGGTAACCAAGTTGTCCCCGAGGAGGGTAACCAGATTGAACCTAAGGAAGGTAACTAGGTTGATTATGAGGAGGGTAACCGATTTGACCCTACAGAGGAAAAGATGGTTGGCCTTGAGGACCCCAAGTGGGAATCAGGACAACTGGGAAGGGTTGCCTATAATATAGTCCAGAAGGATTGGGATTTAGAGATCCTCCTTGCAGGTTGGGATTTGAAGATCCACCCTAATATGGTTGATTAAGAGGTCCTCCCTGGGGTGGTCCCCGGGATTGTTGTGGGTTTCCAACAAAAGAATTTTTAAATTGTCCCACTGTCATAGGTTGTGTAATAATTGGGATTTGTCCGTTGAATTAGGGTTTCCCCCCAGTCGAGATTTGTCCATTGAACAAGGGTTTCCCTCTAGTTGGGATTTTTCCACTAGACCGGGGTTGGCCCCCAGGAGGGATTTGTCCACTAGCGAAGGATTTCCCCCCAGTATGGACTTGTCCTGCAGTTGGGTTTTGTGGTGGGACAGGGTTTTTCATTCTATGATGTGAAGGTGCCCCAACGAGATTTTGTGGCATGTATGAAGATGTTTCTTGAAGATAGATTGTAAGTGTAACTGTCACAATACTTTTTAAATGACTAGGTAATACAAATCCTATTTCACTCGTTATTTTTCCTGAAGTGGTAGAAATATTGAGTGTTTGTCTGGAAGGATGGTCAGAGTACTGACTCGATGGTCTTGCATCTGCATCAATGGTGACATATGTATGTGGAGGGTTAAAGAGTGGTCGGTTTAAATTAAAATTTTCATAAAGATCACGACATGATGGAGCTATCCATATAGGAAGAGCAGGAGTTTGATGTGGATCTACCATTTAAATAGAGCAGACATGGGTTGTATATTCTTCTTTTGGATTTGGTTGTTCTGATTCCATGTCACATTCTTCGTATGGACTTGACAGTATCCTAGAATAATCTTCAACTATGATGTTTCCTAAGGAGTCTACGCAGAGAAGGAGTGGATCAAGAGGGTTGGTCAAATATGGGTTTGCAGGAGGGGTAGGACCTTTCTTAACTACTACTATAGCTCCCTTAGGATGTTCAATCAGAGGAGTAGCAACACTCCCAGTGTCCGAATAGTTTTCAACCTCTTCACGATAAGTATCTTTAGGTGAGTTAGGAGGTATGGTTTTGTAGCCTTCTAGAGGAAACCCTTGCATCCTACGTGATCGATGAATACCATTTTCAGCCATAGTACCAATATTAAGGACAACTAGGATAAACAAACAACATTCACTAAAAATATAGAAAACCAACAAGCAAAAAAATAACTTCTCTCAATGATCTTACTAGTTGGTGATGAAATCCATTATTGCAAGGATAAAGTGAGAAGGGGATAGGATTGAGCAGGTGGATTAGTTATGTTGGCAACCTTCTTAACAAACTTACTCCTTAGTGCAAGTTCCCTCACGATTTTTCCCGCGGGTTACCCTCCAAGGAGCCCGAGTGAGTTTGACCAATGTTTGATCCACGTACAACAAATACTTCCCTTCGTCGCCACCTTGTGTAAAGACCCTAAATATTATGGCCACTAAGGTTACCAACTCGCAGTCAGCCTTTAGGCGGGTACAGTCGACAGTCGGGTCTGAATGTATGGGCAGGATATCAAGTCTGAAATTATTCAAGAGAATTGAGGACAAGTGGACCAAAAACATCTTGAGGACCCTGAACAGATTTGAAATTCACGAAGGTCTGAGACCAAATGAAAACAATTGATTCTCAGGAAGAACCCTCAATATACGATCGTTCCGCTATGATTGGTTAATCCTCAGAGGGATAATCTTTGTTGTTGTCCCGCACACGACCTCATGTTTATCCCATGTGTGAGAGGGGGATCACGGTTATGCTTATACGAAAGTTAGATTTTCTCTCCCTATCACAATATTTTGTGTTTATCTTTAATGATTTGGAGATTTATCCTCACAACCTATTCCAAATCTCTATTCCTAGTCTATTGTTGGTGTAAATATCCAAAAAGAAAAGTTTCTAGTTCAATTTTAATTAGCGCTTATTTTCGTGGTTGTTTGTTACTCAAGGGTGAATGATAGTGAAACTAATGATATTTTGAGACTCCACAAAAAGGTAAAAATAATGATATGAAAATTTCCTTTCGATGAACTTCTAGCTATGGGAAGGAGAAGAGATTCTTTCTTTTCATCACTCAAAAGAAATGCAAAGAGTTTATGTTATTTGTTCCCAAACAAGAATTCATGCATTTGCCAAATTATCAAAAAAGAAAAACCTTTCAATATCCAAAACCAATGCATATAAATCCTTCTTTGTTCGATTTTATATGCAAAAAATGATGTTCGTTTAATGCTTCGTTCTTTCACTAATAATGAAATAGTTCACTATGAGGATCGAAAAGAGTATGAAGCAAAAAATAATACAAACAAAGATACTCGCAACAATAAACAAGAGATCAAAAGAAAAAAAAATACCAAATTGCTCAATCAAAGATCCAAAAACACTAAGAAATAAAGAATTCATAATTTATAGTCTTCAAGAATCTGTGATTTTCTGTGATCAACAATCTTTCCTGTGATTTCTTCTAATCAATCGGATAATTGAAAAGAGTTGTGAAAAGGGAAACCAAATTTGAGAGAGAAAGGGTCGATTTTGCAATCAAGAAAGAAAAACGCAAACTCAATAAAGACTAAAAATAATGAAGGACAACAAGTTTATAATCAAACAAGATCCAAGGTCAAACAGAAGAAACTTTGAGTTAAAGGGTAAGATCTAAAGACTAGACCCAACAAGAAACATACTTGAAAATTTCCCTAGAAAAAAGGAAATCAATGCTTTGGTAACCAAGACACCAGAGCGCTATAGCGCTCCCTAGAAGGATCTTGGGGAGCGTTGATCAAGAAGTAGCACCCTGGTTTGAAATATAGGGGAGGGATAGTTCTGAAGAAAGTTTGAAAAAGACTCAAAAAGCTCAATAACTCAGAAATTTCAATAAAGGGCTCTGTAAGACAACTAGCAAAGACAAGGAAGATGAAATCTTCAGACCAAATCATAAAGTAGGATCTAAGGATAGGAAAAATTCTTGGACGAACCAAGGGAAGAACAACTGAAAGTTCCTCCCTAGTGGAGTCACCAAATTCTATTACAAAAATATTCCCCTACGGACAGGTGAACTTTCCCTTGGATTACAGACCCCTATACCAAGACAGAAAATTACATTTATACACTACCATTCCTATAAATTCATTTTTTCCATCTAAAAATAGATAAGGAGAGGAAGTATGTTGTACCTCATTTATGATATTTTTCCAAGCCGCTCCAATCCACAAGCTCAATCCAACTCCCGATGTAAATCAATACCTACAATGGACAACAAGAAACAAACGACTATCTCCTACCCTAACAGATTAGACAAAATCAATTCATCTAGTAGATTAAGACATCCATAGACAAGCACATGTAAACACACACTTGAAGGAAATAGGCCAAGTCTATTAATGAGAAATTAGAAGGGAAAACTTACAATATTTAGATGGTGTTGCAACAACCTCTCCAAGTCCTCCTCGTCCAACCCTTGCTCAAAAGATTCACAATCAAAATAACAATGCTTTGTTTATTTCTCCTTATTTTCACCATGGAAATGCCTCTATTTATAAGCTTTGAGAGGCTCAACCACCTTTAGTATTTTTGGAATTGATTGAGTATATGGCTCCATTAGTTGTGATTTCTTCCTTAGATGCAACCATTGATTCAGATTCAAGCCAAACTAACCCAACCCATCCATAGTTGTCTTTAGAGGAAAGTGGGATTTCCTCCAAGATTCCCTCAACCAACACAATGCTCCCTTAAAGTGGACAACAGAGCGCTATAGAGCCCCCTTAAGATGGACAAGGAGCGCTAACACTCCCTATATATGAGCAGGGGAGCGCTGATCTTCCAAAATGTTAAGAAGATGAGTAATTCCCTAGGTAAAAAAATTGTTCTAACTATCAGATGATGGGGCTTCTTCTTTTAACATGTTTTAGGGGTTGTAGCAAGTGTTTTTATGGTGTCGTTCAATATGAGACACTTAGGAAAAGTGAATGCGACACTTACGACACTTGTGACAATGAAAGTGTGAAACTTATGACATTATTGAAGTGAGTAATTTTGATGTGTAACAATGTTCTTACCCATTAGACCCACAAATGTAGTTCTTTATATATATATATATAAAAAATTATTCTTATCATGATGTCAAGTTCAAAATAATGGCTAACCATCACATGCAATATTTATATATACCTTGTGTCAAAGTAATCTACATTTAACCTATTCAATACACATAGAGACTTACAATAAACATATGTTGTGGATAAAAGCATGGATGAAAGAGAGAAGATAACAAGTATACCATCCGATATGCATGACATGAATGAACTACAATTGACATGTTTATTGACACATGTCAACATCTATGGAAATGGATGGTGATGACAACACCTAAGTGATAAACATCATAGACTTATTTTTTTTCATTGTATGGATATTAATTTTTTTTTTCATTCATATATATATATATATATATATATATATATATATATATAAGTTTGGTGGCCTAGTTTAAGTGGTTGAATGCTTTGAGTTTCATGCAAGAGATTTCAAGGTTGATCACACAGGCTACCTATATTTGTTGTGTCCCTCACTTGATGTCACTACTAGGTAAAGTGTCATAATCAATGCCAATGGGTTTACATTGGGTACCATCTATGAAATGTGTAAAAGTGGTTAAAATCCTACCTGATTTGTGAAAGAACTTTAACAGAAAAGAGGTTGAGTTTGTCAACTAATCAACTTAATCCTTTACCAAGATCATATGAGTTTAATGACCAATGTGCTACATGTAAGTAAGAAAATAATAACTAATAACAAAAAAGAGAAAAAAAAATGGATTAAATGAAAGGAATACAAATTTAATATTATTTATTTTATATACTTGATTTTTATATTAGGATAAGGGATAATGTATATATTAAGGTTCACTTAATATATGTTGGTTTTTTGTATATGTGTTAAGTCTTTTATCGATGGATGGAAACCAACTCTAGGAGTTCAAACACCTTTCCTCACACACACAAGGGCTCTACACTCGTCAAGGTTTGAACCTAGGTTATTTGCATGGTGATGCCCCATAAAAACCACTAGCTACATATCAATAAATAAGTATCTTGGGGAGAATGTTGGCATGCAATACAATCCTTGTAGGGAAAATTTTAAGAAATGAGATCTTAGATATATACCTTACTATAACAAATCTTAGATAAATTATTGAGTACAATGAAACGTTGATGCAAGGTGTGAAAATAATGGCTATTGATATGCACAAGCCATGCATAGGAAAAGGAGGGTTGGGATATTATTAAGGGTACTAGGGGAATTTTGAGTAATATCTTCTCCTTGTTTTTTTATGGAGAGGAAAGCCACATCAACCCAGGAACCTTTGCTCGATGATCCTTACACTTTCCCTCAACTCCCTTGTAAAATAAAATTGTAATCATTTGTTTCATTATGAATATATGTTTTTTAACCATTTGTTTGATTACTTCCATCTCTTTCTAGATCCTTGAACAACCAACTGCAAATTATGTTAAGAAAACGTTTTATATTTGAATTTATTTCATGCTAAAAAATATTAGATTCTTTATATGCATTGTTTCAATTTACATGCATTATAATAGTTTGTTGTTGAGAATGCCAACCATTTTAGCTTTGGGAAATTGTTTGTTTTTCAAAATGAACATATTCCACTACCAATTCTATTAACATACCTTTGGACCTTCTAGGGAAATTGCTTGTTCATTACTATTATGTATTTTCATAGCTATTATATAATTCTATGATTGTGAATTTAATTTCAAAAAACGCAATGCAAGTAAGAAACAAACACATACAAAAGAAAATACAAAGATTTATCCTTGAGAACCCAATGTAGGAAAACTCCAACATGAAAATGGCTTGGATCTTTATTGAATTTTAGTGAATTCATATTACAAAGGGATCTTATAGACATTCAACACTATGCATTGGACTCTATGATATTATCAATGATGAATTCCTCCTTTGTTATGATTCCAATACTTTCTCAATGGCCCTCGACTCTACTATACCCTAAACTGGAGCAATTCTAAAACTCTTATACTCCAACTTTTAGAGTGCAACAACATCAAACCTACCAACCCTTGAAAATTTGTGGGTTTGATTATTTATATTCTTTGTGTTTTATTGTCATTGTCATTGTTTCCACTTCCAAGGGAACTACAATAGTTAGCTAAGAATAAGTTATATTAACATTTACCATTTCCCACCAAACTACATGTCTCCCTAACCCTTCAATATCGGGCCTTTCTCTTTTGGAGGGTCATGTGGAGTCCACTTAAGAGCCAGTTGTTTACTGGCCAATGGAATTGGTTGGTCATGGTGGTTGTGCAATATACTTTAGGGGTGGAATCACTTGTCTACAACCTCTTCATTAATAATAATCTCTCTATCGATGACTCTTTTTTCAACCACTATTTTTTTAACACCAATTTATTGGTGACTATTTTGTTGCTCATATACCTTGTCGATGATCCCCTTATTGGTGAACACCTTGTCGGTCATGAATATGAAGAATAGAGATGAGAATTTTTATTTTAAGATGATCTGTTTATTAGCTTTGTTGATCCATTTCCAATCAAATATTATGAAGTCTCTTCACATAAGAACTAAGGTTATGAATAATCAATTTAGTTTAGAGGCTATTGAAATGCATTGGAGTAAGCTAATCATGTAGCAAAAAGATCCTCTTTCGTGTCACAAATCTATGAATAATCAGGTATATATTTTAGTCATGAATAAAGTTCAACCTTGATCCAAGATCTATGCATGGTGAAACAATACTCTTAGGGATTTGCGCAAATTCTAAATTGACCCAGATTGCTGAAATTTTGATGAGGGTTTTGGATCAATGGGAACCCCGACTTTCTCTATCACCAAATTCTAGTAACTAGAGGAATGTTTTCTACAAGATTAGACAGCTCCAAATGCATTAGAACATATAAAAAACTATTCATTTAGATATATGTGTATAAAGAGGATAACGACATTATAGATTTAGGCCTTTTATTAAAAAGCATCCACACTTATAAGTAACTTTGCAATTAAACTAAATATAGGTCAACTCAAGATTCATAGATATATAATGCCAATCACAAGGTGCATATACAACCCAGTATGATAGAGATGTTGTCATGTCGGAAACACTTACATCATTATATGTTGACTTGAAAAAAACTACTTTTAACAAATAATAATCGTAATATTATATGTTAGCTAGATATAAATACAAACAAAAACAAAAATGTATTTATATATATGAAAGAAAGAGATTCAACATGTACACCTAATATAAACTCTACTATATAGATAAATAAAAGAAGAGACCCAAATTTACACATAAATAAAAATACTAGAAATATGATATTTACATAGAAATATTGTTACAATGCAAATATAAACATGTTAAATATTGTTACAATTCAAATATAAATAAGTGTGCATATGGTTTCCTTAGATCACCATGTGATCAATAGGTGTGACATTTTTTGTCACTATATTGTCATCGATGGTTTGAAAAGCACGCTCACCTTGCAATGGTGGATTTTTTTGTAGCGGTTAAAAACACTAATCATGCTTGTTGTAGATCTTTCTAGAACTAATCATGCTTTTTAGGGGATCAATGCACATTCGTTTTCTCCCCATGTATTATTCACATCAACAGTGATACAATGTGGTGATATTATTTTAATGTGTTGGCCCTTACACACATATACAAGGGCTCTTATGCACCCATTGATGTTTGAACATGGGTTGTTTGCATGGTGGTGTCCCATACCAATCACTAAGATACATGATGCATAAGCATATTAAGGGAATGTTGACATGTGGTAAAATCTGTCAGGAAATGAAGGACACTTCCACACTAATCCTAGCATAAGAGAAGAAGAATTTAATCAAGAACGCAAATGAAACAAGCAATCACACAATACACTGAGATTTTACCCCGGAACCCTTAACTGGGAGAAACCAACATTCCTTTGAGCGTTCTGCTCTCTTGTTGTAATATTAAATCAAAATAAAAGGTTACATGCCTAACCTTGGTCCACACCTAAGACACAATCGACATCATACCCTCTTGCATGGGAAAGAACAACCCTGTAGACAAAACGAATTACATATGCATGACCAACAACCTATACCTACACGTGTATTAACCTACATACGTGTATTACAACATTCTTGCATTAGCCTTTACGGCCTTACAACACACCTCTTTATAGGATTTACAATAGGAAAAACCCTAAATATTGGCACCCAAAAATGGTTACAGATCTGTGCATATCATTGGCTACAAATCCTGCAAATCTAGGGATTTTGTTACAGTCGACTCCAAGTTGGGTTTACCAGTCGACCTTCATTTGGTATCTAGTTGGTCATCTCACGCCCACACTTCAACCTCTTTTCGATTAACTTATCATCGATATCTTCTACTTCAACTTTACTCGGTCGACTCCCTCTACCTTCAAATTGCTTTCGATGTTGTCGATCCACCTTGACTTCGACTGTCAGTTGATTCACCTCAACTAGACTTTCACTGCAAAGAATAGAACAACCCAACATTATCCCACTTGTTGTCTTCTTTGTTGAAACAAGAGATTCCTGAACTTTCTCTCACAGACCCAGGGAAGCAATGCCCATTTCTCTCTGCACCAAGAGAAATTCACAACACTCATAGACTTGGTCAATGAGTCTACTATGTTTTCCAACATGTCTACTTTCTCCAGTATCACCTTGTTACTCTTCACGATGTCTCTTACGAAATGGTATTGTACATCAATGTTCTTAGTATTTGAATAATAAGTAGGGTTATTTGCCATAAATATTGCGCTTTGACTGTCACAACTCACCTTCATAGCTATCTACCCAAACTCAAATCTTGAACAGAACCTTTGAAGCCATATTGCTTCCTTGCTTCCATGAGTGGTTTCCATGTATTCAACTTCTATTGTTGACAAGGCTACAACTGCCTGTCTCTTACTCATCCATATTATTCCTCCACCAAACATATTGAATACATTTTGTCGGTTGACCTCCGTCAATCTAGATGTCCAGCCCAATCGACGTCGACAAATCCATGTACATCTACTTTACCACTATCACCTCCAGGTCTTCCTTGGTAGCATATAACATAGTCCTTTGTGCCACACAAATACCTGAATACTCTCTTGACAATTGTTGAGTGCTCCTTTCCAGGTGTTGACATGTACCTTCTCAACACTCCCACTACACAGGAAATGTCTGGTCGAGTGTTAACCATCACATACATTAGAATACCAACAACACTTGCATAGGGAACACGTGCCATGTCCTATATATCTTCCTGTGTCTTTGGACATTGTTTAGTAATAAGTCTTGCTCCCACTGGAATTGACACCTTCATCGGTTTTCAATCCTTGATCCAGGTGGATATTGGTGGCCACCCACCTATTGCAACTAGCTCCCCGTGTCTGTTTTTGTTCAGCACGTCTTTATGTACTGCTTTATAATTGTGATTTATACACTACTAGGGATGTCTGAAACGTCACACATTATCCAGGTGGATACGAGTGTCATCTCACGTAATCCAACTAGCTTATTTTGTATGTTTTCATGTCAACACATCTTGTTGTACTTTCAGGGCTGTTTTGGGGCCCTAAACGTTTTTTTTTTTGGCTCACCACAATCAGATTGTAGGCAGAGTCAGAGTCTGATGGAGAAATGTGTATTTCTCTGAAAGACCTTTCCAACGGGCTATCACGCACCTAAAATAGAGGTCGTATGAAAAATTTATGGCCCTAGGAAGTTGAGGTACCAAATTACACCAACTTACCCATAGGGCCCACATGACTTTTGGCGTTTCACCTTCTAGGGTTAGGTTTTTGGATGTCTACGTTTTTGGAATTCATGAGTAATATGAAAAGGGTCTATGGAGCCTCATTGTAATCCATTCTTCTCAGACAAATGCACATAACAACCACATCTCTTCTCAAAGATAGTTACCACCATTCGAGCAAGTTTCAGTTCTGCAGTTTTACAGTTTCAAACTATTTCATTATTTAATAGAAGATATTGTTCACTGGATATTTGTGCTATTCTTCCTATCTATGTGCTTATTGTATTCAGTCTGCTAACTAGTTTGTTATGCTCATAAATCTGGATCAGTGGTATCAGAGCGGTCTTCTCTTCATTTATTTTTCTTCGTGCATGTCCCTGACAAGGTCTGGGTACAAGAAGTTGGGACTCGAACCAATCGATCCATTACAAGATCGGTTGCACCGAGACCGACAACAACCCATGGGAGACGAAAATAAAGATGATGGAGAAGGAGATCCTATTAAAATGTTTCTCGAGGAAGCCCTCGCATGACAAAGGAATGAAATGATGGAAACTTCACGCAGATCCTTCGACGGTCGCCCACAGGAGAAGCATCTTCATCAAGCGGCCATGCAACCCCCTCCAAGGTACAAGTAAATTTTGATATTCCATTATTTGAAGGACTGATAGATGTGGATGTTGTAGATAAATGGTTGAATTTGCTCGAAGGATATTTTTCGGTCCACAATTTTCCCGATAGGGAAAATATCACTTTTGCACTCCTCAAGGTCATTCCCCATGTTAAATACTAGTGGGATATTACTCTGAGCAAAGAGTCGCAGAGGAATCTGCAATTTTTGTGGTGGCCCCTACATGGTATTCCTTCTGGGACACCATTAAATAAAAGTACTACTCTTTTGGAAGCTATGAGGACCATTACACTAGATGGACCACCATATGTCAAGAAAGGGACCAAACAGTACCAGACTTCACCAATATTTTCCATACCCTACGCACCAAATTGGGTATCAAATATTCTGAGCATCATTTGGTGCTCAAATACCACGGTTGTTTGCATAGATACATTCAAATAGAAATGGAGTTCCTAGAGATCGCCTCATTGGGCACGACTTATAGATACGCTATCAAGATTGAGCAAAACTTTAAGCAGAAATGACAAGGTTTTGGATCTGCAAACCTCTCACAGCTGAAGCAGGGAAAAGGAAATCCCAACCCACATAGCAAGGGACCAAGTCATGATAGTCGCCCTCAGGACAATCCATCCAAGCCATGACACAAGAAGGGAAACAAGAAGACGAAGAAGGACATGGTAAAATGGTGTGAGTACCATAAAATTACTTGGAACAACACTGACGAATGTCGCTCCAAGCAGTCCCTCGTGGCCGAGTTGAAGGCTTCCGAGTCAGAGGCCGATTCTGATTTTGATTCAAATCCTGAAGGAGGGAAGCGGATTATCGATGTTGAACCCAGTGCCACGGTCGCTACCACCAAATTCCGACCAAGTGAACCAGAATAACCAGAGGAAGGGGAACACCTCTTTCACTTGCAGATGTGGGTCAAGGGGGATCTGATTCATTTCATTGTCGATAGTAGTAGTAAGAAGAACCTGATTTCAACATAGGTCATCAAGCAACTGGACCTTCCAACGACACCGCACCCACATCCCTACACCATTGGTTGACTTCATCAAGGGAGAGATCTTCATGTCAGCTAACAATGTCGTCTACCCTACGACATCAAGCCTTTCAAATATGAGGTACTGTGTGATATTGCTCCCCTTTAAGTTTTTGATGTTATTTTAGGAAAACCATATTTGTGGAAGCATCATGTTGTGTATGAGTCTAGACCCCGCAGTGTTATTATTACCTTGGGTAGACAATTGTATAGGATCTCAGAGGTGACATTGCCTACTGCTATTTCTTTAATCTCTACTAAGCAATGCAGTAAGGTCATTTCACAGACCAGGAAGTTCATGTTCTTTGTGATCCATGCTCACAGTAAGCACAAGCTCGTCGCCACATCTGTGGCCTCTACACAATGCCTCTCTTTGCAACAACAACAAGTGGACGTGATCGTGGAAGAATACAAAGACATATTTGCCTCACCTATAGGGGTACTGACACACTGCCAAGTCAAGCATCCAATTGATCTGACCCCTGGGGCACCTCTACCTAATGGGCCATTCTAGCAGCGCTCATTGATGGAGAATGACGAAATCAGGCGTCAGATCCAAGAGATTCTTCAGAAGGGGCACATTAGACCCATCTCCTCCCCTTGCGGAAGCCTAATTGTGCTGGTGCAGAAGAAGGACAGGACTTGGTGACTTTTCATTGATTATAGAGCCTTAAACAAAATCATAGTCAGGAACCGCTACCCCATTCCCAAGATTGATGACCTTCTTGACCAACTCAAGGGGGAAACGTTCTTCAGCAATATTGACCTGAATTTTGGCTACCACCAAGTTCCCATCGAACCAATTGATGTCTAGAAGACAACCTTCAAGTCTAAAGAAGGTCTCTATGAATGGATAGTAATGCCCTTTGGCTTAACAAATGAACCAACCACTTTCATGAGGTTGATGGATGATGTATTGAGACCTTTCACCAACTCCTTTGTGGTAGTATATTTGGATGAAATCATCATCTTCAGTAGAACATGGGAGGAGCACATGTGGCATAGTCAACAGGTTTTGAGCACTCTACAACAGAACAAGCTTTATGCCAACTTGGAAAAATGATCTTTTGGCATGAACATGGTCCAATACCTGGGCTACATTGTTGATGAGCATGGGGTACATGTTGATCCAGCTAAGATCTGAGTCATCTGTGACTGGCCAGCCCTAACCACATTTACTGAGCTTCGGAGCTTCTTGGGACTATCCAATTTCTACCGACGGTTCGTGTTGGGATTCTCCCATATTGCATGGGCCCTCAACTAGGTAACCAAGGGCAGTGGTAGAGCCAATTTCATGTAGGGGAAGGAGAAGCAATGAGTATTCGATGATCTGAAACATCGCTTATGCTCAGCTCTCGTACTCTCCTTTCTCGACCTGCAACAACCATTTGAGATTGAGACTGATGCATCTAACTATGTTGTGGGCACAGTTCTCACTCAACATGGGCATCCTATGGCATACCATAGTGATACACTCTTTGATACTGCCCAGAAATACCCCACCTATGACAAGGAAATATATTCCATTGTACAAGCCTGTCATCAATGGAAATGTTACATTCTGGGGAAAGAGACGATCATACATACTGATCCCAAGCCTCTACAATTCATACATACACAAGGGAAATTGCAGAACGACCACCATCAAAAGTGGTCCACATACCTGCAATAGTTCCATCTCAACATCAAGCATAAGACATGTATCTCCAATCGTGTCGCTTACTATCTTAGTCGGCCTCATGTGGTTGCACTCACCACTGTGCTCTAGTCCTATGGACATGAAGCATTGGAGTGGCCCCAACTTTATCAACAAGATCCAGACTTTGCCACCACATATCAGCTCTTGGGTACATGCGCCACTGTCACTGATTTTCACATTCAAGACAAAATCTTATGCCACCTAGGCCATCTTTGTGTTCCTACAAGCGAGCGTGCAAGCCCACTACAGTTAGATGGCATGACATTTTGGCGTAGAGAAAATTGTGTCTGTTCTTCAAAAACATTTTTATTGGCCAAAACTTCGACATGACGTCAGCAAGTATATACGATCTTGCACTACCTACGCCATTGCCAAGCCAACCATTAAGAAGCAAGAATTATACACCCCTCTTCCTATTCCCAAGAAGTCATGGGAATCCATCTCAATGGATTACATGTTTGGTTTGTCGTCCACCAAGCACAAAAATGAATGCATGTTTGTGGTTGTTGATCGATTTTTGAAGATGACTATCCTCACAACTTGTAAGAATAATGTCACAGCGTTTGAGACTCCCAAGCTCTTCTTTGAACGAGTTTGGGTCCACTTTGGTATCTCGCAGACCATCATCTCTGACCAAGACAATAGGTTCCTCAACACCTTTTGGTCGAGTCTCTGGTCTCTGTTGGACACAAATATCACAAAATCCACTACTTTCTACCCCCAAACTGATGGCCAAACCGATGTTGTCAATCGAATGATTGTGCACATCCCGCGCATGTACAATTCTAAGCATCCTCATACATGGGAAGAGAGTCTCCCATATTTCCAACACAGCTACAATAGGGCTCTCCATATCTCCACCGGTCACATCCCATTTCAGGTGGGTCTGGGATTCCAACCCTTGGGACCCATTGATGTTGCACTTCCTCTTGCCACCACACAAACAGACTCTTCCCTTGAACAATTTTTGATCAACAAATCCATCAGACTCATTGAGTATATTCAACACATCCGCCAACAGGTCCAGGAGATTTTTCATAAATCCAATGCTAAGTACAAGAAGTGCCACGATCAACATAGAGTCCCACACCAATTTTAGGTTGACGACAAAGTCTAGTTACATTTGCAGAAGGAGTGTCTCATCGAGCCCCATCGAAATCTTCGCCCACTCCATTATGGGCCTTAGACTACCACCAAGGCTATGAGTAGAAATTATTTTGAGCTCAACACTCCACCCTTCCTTGGTATGCATCCAGTATTCAATGTGGACCTCCTTAGGCCATATTTTCCACCATTATTGGACACCTCTGAGATTGTCAAACAACTAACGCCAACAGAGCTCAACCCTCACTGCATGGAGCTAGCATCCACCGATTATATCATGGACACACAGGTCAAGGGCACTCGCCATCAGCAGATCTAGCTTTATCAAGTTGTCAAGGAAGGGAAACTCCTACACCATTAAGGCAAGTGGATAACCCGGGACCAAATCCAATAGAAGTTTCCTCACCTGATGGGGGAACTAAACACAATGGAGACCATTGCTTCTTAAGGGGGGAGGATTGATCCAGGTGGATATTGGTGGCCACCCACCTATTCCAACTGGCTCCTTGTGTCCATTTTTGTTCAACACATCTTTATGTACTGCTTTATAATTGTGAGTTCTACACTATTGGGGTTGTCTGAATCCTCACACATTCTCCAGGTGGATATGGGTGGCCTCTCGCCTAATCCAACAGGATTATTGTATGTTTTCATGTCAGCACATCTTGTTGTACTTTCAGGGTTGTTTTATGGCCCTAAACGTTTTTTTTTTTTGGCTCGCCACAATCAAAATGTAGACGGAGTCAGAGTCTAATGGGGGAATGAGTAGTTCTCTGAAAGACCTTTCCAACAGGCTATCACGTGCCTAAAACAGAGGTCGTATGCAAAAGTTATGACCCTAGGTAGGGTTTTGGCATTCATGAGTAATATGAAAAAGGCCTATGGAGCCTCATTGTAATCCATCCTACTCAGACGGATGCATGTAGCAGCCACATCTCTTCTCAGAGATAACTACCACCATTCAAGCAAGTTTCAGTTCTGCAGTTTTACAGTTTCATCCTATTTCATTATTTAATAGAAGATTTTGTTCACTGTATATTTGTGTTATTCTTTCTATCTTTGTGTTTATTGTATTCAGTCTGCTAATTAGTTCGTTCTGATCCTAAATCCAGATCAATCTTGCATGTTGAATCATTTCAGAACTGTTTCAATATACTTCGTATGATTCAACCACAGCTTTCTAGTGGCTCGATCTCTCTTAATCTCCATTCCCATAATGAAGTTAGTTGCTCTGAGATCCTTAATGTCGAACTTGGAGGATAATTGCTTCTCCACCTCCTTTATTACGTCCATGTTGTTCCCAATCAACAACATGTCATCGACATACAAATCTACATATATGAAACACCCACCTTCTTCCTTGGAACATATGCAGTGATCATATTTGCTTCTCACAAATCCGAAACTAAGGATGTAAGTATCAAACTTATGGTACCACATCTTTGGTGATTTGTTTGGAACATAAAGGGACATGTTTTTCAGAATTCGGAAGAACCACAGTGTTATCGGTTTTTCGTCAATGTTTCAGATCCACAATAGGATCCATCTTCAGGACATAAAATCCTAAGAAAAATAAAAGAGAATAACCCTAATAAATACTAAAGTAGAGCGGAGGGAACCCTAAAGTCAGTTAGGTGAAACCTTAGAACTTTAATAAAAATGATTAATAATGTATTCTATCTTAGATTTAATAAAATAATGTAATAAAGTGAAGGGTGAGTGGTGGTTATAAGGAGAGGTAAGAAGATGTAAGGTAAACAATTTTATAATTTAAATTTTGATTTGATAATCAATTTATTATTATTAATGTATTGGTTTTTTAAGCTAGTTTAGGTTAAAATAGAATTGATTTTAATAGTGGTAATTTTTTTTAGGTTAGATAGTTTCATAATCATAAAATTATTAATGATGTTTATTGGTATCATTAAGTAGGTCTAGTTATTAAATTAAAACAATTTTTAATTTTAGTAGTCTAAGGGAAAATTATTAAGTAAAAATCCAAAAATAGAAGCCGGTGCAAGTTCTTGGGTCCTAGGGAACAAGATTATACTATCTTTGTTCCAAAATGAGCGGGATCCAACTTTCACTAATCTCTAGACTATTGTCTCTATTTAGGTTATTGGGATTTTTGATGATTTCGATTGCTTCCCTAATTCATCGTTTAAGGAGGTGGTCTTCTCTTGATAAGATTTTGGTGTCTTATAAGCGCACATGGTGCTTCGTTGTGAGAGAGTGTTCGGCTAATGTTGAGGTGCGTGTTCTTTCATTTTTAATGTCAGGACCATGCTCTTTAATCCTAGTGTGAAAGGAGTGACCTGTTTCTCCAATGTAGCATTTGCCACATGAACATTCTATTATGTACACTCCTTTGCAATTGTGTTGGTCAAGCTTGTCTTTGACTGATCTCATTTTTTGTTTAATGGTATCAAGTGGTCTGAAAGAGGTCTCGATCTCTTTTTTGTTCAGGATTTTTGCAATTTTATTAGTAACTCCTTGGATATAATGGAGATAAGCAATCGGACTAGGGGTTTGGTTGTTTCGATGTTGAGGTCTATAATTTTCTCTTTCTAGGGATTTCTTTATTGCATTCTCAATCTCTTTTTCTTTGTAGCCTATGCTCATGAAGACTTTATGAAGGTGATTTTTCTCTTGTTCTAGGTGTTCTTTATCTGAAATTATTACGGCTCTTATGGATAGGGTGTTAAGAACTCCTATTTTTTGTGTGGGGTGATGATGGAAGCTGGCATGAAGGTAGTTCTCTGTGTGGATCTTTTTTTTGTAGACTGAATGTCCAAGTTTCTCATCTTCTTTCATGTTGATTAGTATGTCTATGAAGGGGATGCTACCCTTATCTTCAAGTTCCATTGTGAATTTAATGTCTTTGGAAAGATTATTAAGATGTTGGAAGAATTTATCTAACTCTTCTTTCCCATGGGGCCAAAGTATATTAGTATCATCAACGTATCATTTCCATCTTAGTGGTTTCAGGGGATAGGAATCTATGGCTTTCTTCTCAAAATTTTCCATGAAAAGGTTGGCTATGATGGGATAAAGTGGAGAGCCCATTGCTACGCCACTAGTTTTTTCATAAAATTATCCTTGATAGCTAAACAATGTGGAACGCAGACATACCTCGACTAGTTTCGTTGTTTTGGGATCAGTTACCTCTTTGACAACTAGGATTGCTTCATTAAGAGGGATCTTTGTGAATAAAGAGACAACATCAAAGCTTATGAGGGTGTCATCCAACTTCACTTTCTCATTCTTAATAATATTAATGAAGTCATTTGAGTCTTTTATGAAGGAGTCTGTGTGACCTACTAAGGGCCCTAAAATTTTTGTAATATGTTTGGCAAGTTCATAGGTGGGAGATCCTATTGTATTAACTATAGGTATGAGAGGAATTCATTCTTTGTGGATTTTCGATAGACCATAGATTCTCAGTGTGATCTTTTGAGTTTGCACACCAACTCTTGCTTTCCCTTTACTACAAATCCTTCAGGATGTTTCATGTAGATTTATTCTTCTAGGTCCCCATGTAGGAACGATGTCTTCACATCCATCTGTTCTATCTATAGATCAAATGTTGCATCCAAAGACATTAATACTCTGATGGAAGTTAGCTTTTCCATAGGGGAAAAATCTCACCGAAATCGACTCCCTCAACTTGGAAATAACCTTTGGCTACCAGTTGAGCTTTGAACTTCTCGACTTGTCTTGCGACATTCATCTTCTTCTTGAATACCCAATTGCTACCAACGAGATTTCTTCCACTAGGTAACTTGACTAAATCCCATGTCTCATTCTTGTACAAGGATTCCATCTCTTAAACCATGGCATCCTTCCATAGTTTACCCTCTATTGAGTCAACAGCCTCACTAACCGACTTGGGATCATCGTCGATGGCAGTTTGCATGAATGCAGAATAGAAGTCGGGTGGACTATACCTTTCAATTGGTTTCTTTACTCTTTCTGACCTCCTTACCACCAGAGTTTGTTGTTCCACCTTTTTCTCAAATTCATTCGACTCAGCTAAATCATCTTCTTCATTCCTCAGTTCAAACCACACCGTATCAGGATTATTCTCGATCTGAACAACTTCCTCGGGCTTAGATTTACCTCCGACTTCTCTGAAAACCACATGTTGACTGTACATTCTTCTCCTTGATGAAAGATTCCAGAGATTATATCCTTTCATCCCTTCTTTATATCCAATGAAAATGCATTTAACTTCCTTCTTGTCCAGCTTGATCCTCTTTTCCTTGGGAACATGCACAAATGAATCACAACCAAATACTTTGAGATGTGCCACCGAAGCCTTCTTACCATACCATACCTCATTTGGATTCATGTAAACTAGCCCCGAAGAAGGAGACATATTTACCATATATCTTGTAGTCTCAACTACCTCCTCCCAAAATTATTGTGCAAGCCCAACACCATTGAGCATGCTCCTTTCCTTATCCATCAACGTTCTATTCATTCTCTCGGCAACTCCATTTTGTTGTGGGGTATATGGTGTGGTATTTTTTCATGCTATGCCACACTTCTTACATAACTAATCAAATTTCTTTCCAGAAAATTCACCACCATTGTCAGTCCTCAACACTTTAATCCTTTTCTCTGTCTGGTTTTCCACAAGAGATTTAAAATCCTTAAATCTCTTGAAAACCTTTGATTTCTTCCTCAGGAAATATATCCATGTCTTCTGGGAAAAATAATCTATGAAGGAGACATAATATAGGGATCCAACAAGTGAAGGCACTGTAACCGGGCCAAACACATCACTATGCACCAATACTAGAATCCCATTTTCCCTTGTCGCTCTAGATGGGAACCGCACCCAACTTTGCTTTCCATATATGAAATGTTCACAAAAGTCAACTTCTAAACCACATTTAGGAAAAACTTCGACCATACCTTTGATTTGCATAGCTCAAAGTCATTTTTCTCCAATGTGTCTCGTTCTCTCGTGACATAACCTAGTCGGGTCGAGTTCATTATGTCTTGTCGAGTCAGTTTGAACCGACTTAGCTCGAGTTGAGTCAAGTTGTGTTGACATCAAGTTGATTCAAGTCGCAGTTGAGTCGATTTTAGGAGCAACGATGTTGTTGCATCCAATCGAGTCAACATTCCCTAATAGCTTGTACAGGGTACCAATCTGAACTCCTTTCATTAATACCATCACACCTGTAACCATCTTGAACGAATCCTTCTGAAACAGAGTATGCACACCTGCATCACTCATCTTACTGACAGATATCATGTTTCTTGCCAAACCTGGAATGTGTAGCACACCTAGAAGGGTTCTTTTCCTCCCATCCTGTAGTGTCAGTCGGACTCTTCCCTGTCCAACAATTCTAGTTGTCGAGTCGTTCCCCAAGAACACATCACCCCCATCATATTGTTCATATTCACATAGCCATTCTTTATGTGGTGTCATATGATAGGATGCTCCTGATTCGATCAACCAAACATATTGATCCGACTGTGTACTGGTCGACGCCAAGTACACATCACCTCCCTTCTCTGAGGTCTTCTTTCTCTCAGTCGACTAATTCTCGTCGGATCCATCACTGACTTATGTTTCTTTTGACTTACAGTCCTTTTTATAATGCCCACATTTACCGCATTTCTAGCATGTTTGCGTCGAATGAACCATGAATTTAGATCTACCCTTCGAATTGAACTTTCTACCAGAGAATATGCCTTTATCTCTGTCTATTGGTCGACCTCTCACTACCAGAGCATCTTTGGTCGATCCTTCCATGTTATTCCTTCTCATTTATTCCGACAACAGAGAAGCAACCACATCCTCTAACGCTAGTTTGGTTGTATTACTCCTAATAGCCATGACTAAGCTATCCTAGGAGTCTGGCAAAGAACATGACAAGCTAATACACTTCTCCTCATTAGTTATATTAATAACGACATACGATAACTAGCTTAACACGGTGTTAAACACATTTAAATGCTCAGTCACTAAATTTCCATCACTCGTCCTCAGAAGATACAATTTCTTTCTAAGAAACAACGTATTTACCATAGATTTCTACTTGCATAAGCTTCCTAGCTTGTCCCATAGTTTCTTGGCCGAATATTCACGCAAGACATTCAGCAACACTGAATCTGCAAGACAAAGCCAAATCATACTTCTTGCTCTTCTTTCGATTTTCTCCCATTCTTCCGTCGACATTCCTGTCGGTTGGGTACCTGTTCAGACCGCTACCCATTGTTCTCGATCCACAAGAAGATCTTCCATTTTAAGCTTCCAAAGCTCAAAATTATGACCATTGAATTTTTCTATCTCTATTTTGGAACTGCTCGCCATTCTTTACCATTATCTTTAACACAATTTATGACTTATGACTATCACTATACCTAGGGTTTAGTTCTCAGATTCAAGATTGGAAAATCAAGATCCAATATACTCGCCAAAGCATAACACCACTCTGAACACTAACTTGTCAGGGAAAACCTAAGCTCTGATACCACATGTCAGAAAATGCAGGACACTTCCACACTAATCCTAGAAGAAGAGAAGAATAATTTAATCAAGAACAAAAATGAAACAAGCAATCACACAATACACCGAGATTTTACCCTAGAACCCTTAACAGGGAGAAACCAACATTCATTTGAGAGTTCTACTCTCTTGTTGTCTTATTCAATCAGAATAAAAGGTTACATGCATAACCTTGGTCCACACCTAAGACACAATAGACACCATACCCTCTTGCATAGGAAAGAACAACCCTGTAGCCAAAACGACTTACATATGCATGACCAACAACCTATACCTACACATGCATTAACCTGCATGTGTGTATTACAACATTCTTTCATTATCCTTTACGGCCTTACAACACGCCTCTTTATAGGCTTTACATGAAGAAAACCCTAAAGATTGACGCCCAAAAATGGTTACAGATATGTGCATATCATTGGATACAAATCCCGCAAATCCTGGGATTATGTTACAGTCAACTCCAAGTCGGGTTTACCAGTCAACTACCAGTCAACCTTCATTCGGTCTCTAGTCGGTCGTCTCACGCTCACACTTCAACCTCTTGTCGGTTGACTTCTCATCGATATCTTCAACTTTGACTTTACTTGGTCGACTCCCTCGACCTTCAACTTGCTATCAACGTTATCTATCTACCTCGACTTTGATCGTCAGTCAATTCACCTCGACTAGAATTTCACTGCAAAGAATATAAAAACCCAACAAAAGCCTCTTAGGAAAGATTTTAAGAAATGAGATTTGGGTGATACATTTCACCATAACTAATCTTAGTGACATTCTTGAGTATAGAGAAACATCGATGCATTGGTGTGCAAATCTTAGATATCGATACACTCACAAGTCTTGCATGGGAAGAGGAGGGTCGAAAGATCATCAAGAATATTAGGGGGGGGGGGGTTAGTAATATCTTCTCCTTGTTTTTTATGGAGAGGAAGTGTCCATCAACCTAAGAACCTTTTTTGGATGATCCTTGCACTTTCCCTCGAATCCGTAGCAAAATTAGTTTGTAATCATTTGTCTAAACATGTGTATATTTTTCCAAATCCTTGAAGAACCACCTGCAAATTTTGTTCAATTTCTTTTTTAGATTGGAATTTAATTCATGCTAAAAAGAATTAGATATTTTATGTGTGCTTTCACTTTACATGGATATAACAGTTTTTGTTGAATATTTTAACCATTTTAACTTCAAATCATAAATTGTTCTTTGAAATGAACTTCTTACACTACCCATTCTATTAGCATACCTTTAATTTGCGAGGAAATTGCTTATTCATCACCCTTATGTATTTTCTTAATTATTATATAACACTATACTTGTAAATTTAATTGAAAATAACTCAATGCAAATAAAAAATAAACACAAACAAAAGAAAATACAAAGATTTACCCTATATTTAACTCAATGTAGGAAAACTCCTAACACAAAAATGCCATGCTCTACTTAACTCTTTATTGAATTTCAATGAACATATTACAAACAAAGAAATGACTTGTTTGACTCTCTATAAAATTTTAGAGAATTAAGGGTCTTAAAAAACTTCAACGTTATGCATTGTACTCTATGTTGCTATCAATGATGAATGCCTCCTCCATTATGGTTCCAATATTTGCTCCATGGCTCTCGATTCCACTAGACTCTTAACTGGTTCAATTTTGAAATTCTACTACTCCCAACTTTTCGAGTGCAACAACCTAGAACTTGCCAACCCATGAAGATTTGTGGGTTCGATTATTTATATTCTGTGTTGTCATGTCATTACCAACGTTTGTACTTCCAAGGAAACTAACTCCAACATGAAGAGTTTAGCATGTTCTAAAGTGACATGTACTAAAAAACTAACTCCAACTAAAATTGAGGAGTTTGTCATGTTCTTGTACATATGGCCAGTGTAATTTTGAGACATGAACCAAGTTTGATATTTATGTATTGCAACACTTATCACCCATTTTCTATAATTGAGTGGCCATTTCTTTTCAACCACCACTCCTTTATTGATTTGCCAATGGGTATATAGTTGTCTCATATCACCGTGTGATCATTAGGTGTGGTCATTAGGTGTGGCATTTGTTGCCACTATATTGGAATATGTGTTTTGAAAGGCACGCTTGCCCTGCAATGGTGGAAATCTTTTGTAATGGTTGAAAACACTAATCATGCTTTTTAGGGAATCAATGCATATTCATATGCCCCCAAAGATGTATTATTCACATCAATAACAATACAATGTGGTGGTATTATTTAAATGTGTTGACCCCTAAGCATGGAGAGTGCCGTTTTACTATGGAAAATGACAAGCACAATCCTATCCTAGGGTTTAATGGTTCAAAGTTCAATACTAGTGGTTTGAAATTTTGAATTGAGAGTGAAAGTGACCCTCATTAAGCATTATACATCAATGTGAAAGTGAAAGTGCCCCTCAATAAGCATTATACATCATGTATTTTTAAAAGTTGAAAAGAGTGCTTATAACATAATTTATAAAGAGATCTGATTTGGACAAAGCATCATGACAAAGATTGCCAGACTATGTGTCTATTGATTTGGGGATTACCCTATCATTAAAGTCTATGTCAAATATTTTTTTTAAGTATTATTTATGTTAAATTAATGTAGAGTTAAAAGTTATCACACTAAGGTTATTGTATGAATACAATTCACATTTTGATAAAAAAAAGTGTGAAGTAGAACGCATTATTGCATGAAACAAGTCCATTATGGAAAAGAACACCCTTAATGTGACTTTATTCTTTAGACTTTATTTCGTTTTGCGAACAATTTAAATATATATTTAATTTAGAGAGACTTTATACATCAAATAATAATACGAGAGCATAGAGATAATGGTGATAGGGAATCATCACCAAAGTTAACTACATGGAATCATAAATAGGGTATTACTCACAACTAAAATTCATTTTCCATTTAGTTATGTTTGTATTTTCAAAATTATTCTCGTCACAACTATTCTCATTCATCCTTTTATTGATATGTAACTAACATTTACATGTTGAACAAGGGCAGCGAGGCTGCTCGTACTGCCTCCTATATCCCACAGTTTGAGTACTACACTTCACTGCTGGAAACCTTGAAATAAGTGATTGAAACCTCGAAATAAGTGAAGGTTGCAATAACACTATAAAGTTATCAACCAATGATATGTAAGAAAACTCAGTTTTTTTACACATTAAAAAATAAAATTTTAAGTTTCTTATGTTATACATTAAGTTCTTTACAAAAAATTTAAAGTCAAACCAAATTAATAGAGCAGTCAAAGCTAACTCATTGCTATGTATACTGTCGGAGGCAGTACAATAATACAATAGTTGTGGTGGAAATTTGAATATGCATTGTGCCAACACAATGATACATTATATTGATTTTATGATTGTGAAAAGTGAGGATTATGTGTGGATTGAAACTATGACAAATGCATGAGGGTTTTTGACTAATATCTTATCAAGTTCATTCATAAAGAGAATTTTAAAATTATGAAAAGTAAAATCAATATATTGTATGTATTGGGGGGATGCAAGGTATGAGGGGTTTATAGGTATTCATGGGGATGTAAGATAATGGGTGGGGGTTTGTAGGTATTGGGGGATATAAAAAGGGGTATTTGGTAAAAAAATAAATTTTTAATTGGAAAGTTGTATTGGGAGGGGGGTCCAATGAAAATATTTTAGGAGGAAATATCTAGTGAAATTAGGGGTATTCTTTAATATCCTATGATTGTTATCAACCAACCCTTCTTTAATTCTAGTAGGTAAAAGTTGTTCGTAAGGAAAACTTCATTAGGGGGAATTCAAAATGAAGTGGCA
>ML785308.1:229420-300857 GCA_009831015.1 Picea engelmannii | reverse complement strand
ATGATCCTTACACTTTCCCTCAACTCCCTTGTAAAATAAAATTGTAATCATTTGTTTCATTATGAATATATGTTTTTTAACCATTTGTTTGATTACTTCCATCTCTTTCTAGATCCTTGAACAACCAACTGCAAATTATGTTAAGAAAACGTTTTATATTTGAATTTATTTCATGCTAAAAAATATTAGATTCTTTATATGCATTGTTTCAATTTACATGCATTATAATAGTTTGTTGTTGAGAATGCCAACCATTTTAGCTTTGGGAAATTGTTTGTTTTTCAAAATGAACATATTCCACTACCAATTCTATTAACATACCTTTGGACCTTCTAGGGAAATTGCTTGTTCATTACTATTATGTATTTTCATAGCTATTATATAATTCTATGATTGTGAATTTAATTTCAAAAAACGCAATGCAAGTAAGAAACAAACACATACAAAAGAAAATACAAAGATTTATCCTTGAGAACCCAATGTAGGAAAACTCCAACATGAAAATGGCTTGGATCTTTATTGAATTTTAGTGAATTCATATTACAAAGGGATCTTATAGACATTCAACACTATGCATTGGACTCTATGATATTATCAATGATGAATTCCTCCTTTGTTATGATTCCAATACTTTCTCAATGGCCCTCGACTCTACTATACCCTAAACTGGAGCAATTCTAAAACTCTTATACTCCAACTTTTAGAGTGCAACAACATCAAACCTACCAACCCTTGAAAATTTGTGGGTTTGATTATTTATATTCTTTGTGTTTTATTGTCATTGTCATTGTTTCCACTTCCAAGGGAACTACAATAGTTAGCTAAGAATAAGTTATATTAACATTTACCATTTCCCACCAAACTACATGTCTCCCTAACCCTTCAATATCGGGCCTTTCTCTTTTGGAGGGTCATGTGGAGTCCACTTAAGAGCCAGTTGTTTACTGGCCAATGGAATTGGTTGGTCATGGTGGTTGTGCAATATACTTTAGGGGTGGAATCACTTGTCTACAACCTCTTCATTAATAATAATCTCTCTATCGATGACTCTTTTTTCAACCACTATTTTTTTAACACCAATTTATTGGTGACTATTTTGTTGCTCATATACCTTGTCGATGATCCCCTTATTGGTGAACACCTTGTCGGTCATGAATATGAAGAATAGAGATGAGAATTTTTATTTTAAGATGATCTGTTTATTAGCTTTGTTGATCCATTTCCAATCAAATATTATGAAGTCTCTTCACATAAGAACTAAGGTTATGAATAATCAATTTAGTTTAGAGGCTATTGAAATGCATTGGAGTAAGCTAATCATGTAGCAAAAAGATCCTCTTTCGTGTCACAAATCTATGAATAATCAGGTATATATTTTAGTCATGAATAAAGTTCAACCTTGATCCAAGATCTATGCATGGTGAAACAATACTCTTAGGGATTTGCGCAAATTCTAAATTGACCCAGATTGCTGAAATTTTGATGAGGGTTTTGGATCAATGGGAACCCCGACTTTCTCTATCACCAAATTCTAGTAACTAGAGGAATGTTTTCTACAAGATTAGACAGCTCCAAATGCATTAGAACATATAAAAAACTATTCATTTAGATATATGTGTATAAAGAGGATAACGACATTATAGATTTAGGCCTTTTATTAAAAAGCATCCACACTTATAAGTAACTTTGCAATTAAACTAAATATAGGTCAACTCAAGATTCATAGATATATAATGCCAATCACAAGGTGCATATACAACCCAGTATGATAGAGATGTTGTCATGTCGGAAACACTTACATCATTATATGTTGACTTGAAAAAAACTACTTTTAACAAATAATAATCGTAATATTATATGTTAGCTAGATATAAATACAAACAAAAACAAAAATGTATTTATATATATGAAAGAAAGAGATTCAACATGTACACCTAATATAAACTCTACTATATAGATAAATAAAAGAAGAGACCCAAATTTACACATAAATAAAAATACTAGAAATATGATATTTACATAGAAATATTGTTACAATGCAAATATAAACATGTTAAATATTGTTACAATTCAAATATAAATAAGTGTGCATATGGTTTCCTTAGATCACCATGTGATCAATAGGTGTGACATTTTTTGTCACTATATTGTCATCGATGGTTTGAAAAGCACGCTCACCTTGCAATGGTGGATTTTTTTGTAGCGGTTAAAAACACTAATCATGCTTGTTGTAGATCTTTCTAGAACTAATCATGCTTTTTAGGGGATCAATGCACATTCGTTTTCTCCCCATGTATTATTCACATCAACAGTGATACAATGTGGTGATATTATTTTAATGTGTTGGCCCTTACACACATATACAAGGGCTCTTATGCACCCATTGATGTTTGAACATGGGTTGTTTGCATGGTGGTGTCCCATACCAATCACTAAGATACATGATGCATAAGCATATTAAGGGAATGTTGACATGTGGTAAAATCTGTCAGGAAATGAAGGACACTTCCACACTAATCCTAGCATAAGAGAAGAAGAATTTAATCAAGAACGCAAATGAAACAAGCAATCACACAATACACTGAGATTTTACCCCGGAACCCTTAACTGGGAGAAACCAACATTCCTTTGAGCGTTCTGCTCTCTTGTTGTAATATTAAATCAAAATAAAAGGTTACATGCCTAACCTTGGTCCACACCTAAGACACAATCGACATCATACCCTCTTGCATGGGAAAGAACAACCCTGTAGACAAAACGAATTACATATGCATGACCAACAACCTATACCTACACGTGTATTAACCTACATACGTGTATTACAACATTCTTGCATTAGCCTTTACGGCCTTACAACACACCTCTTTATAGGATTTACAATAGGAAAAACCCTAAATATTGGCACCCAAAAATGGTTACAGATCTGTGCATATCATTGGCTACAAATCCTGCAAATCTAGGGATTTTGTTACAGTCGACTCCAAGTTGGGTTTACCAGTCGACCTTCATTTGGTATCTAGTTGGTCATCTCACGCCCACACTTCAACCTCTTTTCGATTAACTTATCATCGATATCTTCTACTTCAACTTTACTCGGTCGACTCCCTCTACCTTCAAATTGCTTTCGATGTTGTCGATCCACCTTGACTTCGACTGTCAGTTGATTCACCTCAACTAGACTTTCACTGCAAAGAATAGAACAACCCAACATTATCCCACTTGTTGTCTTCTTTGTTGAAACAAGAGATTCCTGAACTTTCTCTCACAGACCCAGGGAAGCAATGCCCATTTCTCTCTGCACCAAGAGAAATTCACAACACTCATAGACTTGGTCAATGAGTCTACTATGTTTTCCAACATGTCTACTTTCTCCAGTATCACCTTGTTACTCTTCACGATGTCTCTTACGAAATGGTATTGTACATCAATGTTCTTAGTATTTGAATAATAAGTAGGGTTATTTGCCATAAATATTGCGCTTTGACTGTCACAACTCACCTTCATAGCTATCTACCCAAACTCAAATCTTGAACAGAACCTTTGAAGCCATATTGCTTCCTTGCTTCCATGAGTGGTTTCCATGTATTCAACTTCTATTGTTGACAAGGCTACAACTGCCTGTCTCTTACTCATCCATATTATTCCTCCACCAAACATATTGAATACATTTTGTCGGTTGACCTCCGTCAATCTAGATGTCCAGCCCAATCGACGTCGACAAATCCATGTACATCTACTTTACCACTATCACCTCCAGGTCTTCCTTGGTAGCATATAACATAGTCCTTTGTGCCACACAAATACCTGAATACTCTCTTGACAATTGTTGAGTGCTCCTTTCCAGGTGTTGACATGTACCTTCTCAACACTCCCACTACACAGGAAATGTCTGGTCGAGTGTTAACCATCACATACATTAGAATACCAACAACACTTGCATAGGGAACACGTGCCATGTCCTATATATCTTCCTGTGTCTTTGGACATTGTTTAGTAATAAGTCTTGCTCCCACTGGAATTGACACCTTCATCGGTTTTCAATCCTTGATCCAGGTGGATATTGGTGGCCACCCACCTATTGCAACTAGCTCCCCGTGTCTGTTTTTGTTCAGCACGTCTTTATGTACTGCTTTATAATTGTGATTTATACACTACTAGGGATGTCTGAAACGTCACACATTATCCAGGTGGATACGAGTGTCATCTCACGTAATCCAACTAGCTTATTTTGTATGTTTTCATGTCAACACATCTTGTTGTACTTTCAGGGCTGTTTTGGGGCCCTAAACGTTTTTTTTTTTGGCTCACCACAATCAGATTGTAGGCAGAGTCAGAGTCTGATGGAGAAATGTGTATTTCTCTGAAAGACCTTTCCAACGGGCTATCACGCACCTAAAATAGAGGTCGTATGAAAAATTTATGGCCCTAGGAAGTTGAGGTACCAAATTACACCAACTTACCCATAGGGCCCACATGACTTTTGGCGTTTCACCTTCTAGGGTTAGGTTTTTGGATGTCTACGTTTTTGGAATTCATGAGTAATATGAAAAGGGTCTATGGAGCCTCATTGTAATCCATTCTTCTCAGACAAATGCACATAACAACCACATCTCTTCTCAAAGATAGTTACCACCATTCGAGCAAGTTTCAGTTCTGCAGTTTTACAGTTTCAAACTATTTCATTATTTAATAGAAGATATTGTTCACTGGATATTTGTGCTATTCTTCCTATCTATGTGCTTATTGTATTCAGTCTGCTAACTAGTTTGTTATGCTCATAAATCTGGATCAGTGGTATCAGAGCGGTCTTCTCTTCATTTATTTTTCTTCGTGCATGTCCCTGACAAGGTCTGGGTACAAGAAGTTGGGACTCGAACCAATCGATCCATTACAAGATCGGTTGCACCGAGACCGACAACAACCCATGGGAGACGAAAATAAAGATGATGGAGAAGGAGATCCTATTAAAATGTTTCTCGAGGAAGCCCTCGCATGACAAAGGAATGAAATGATGGAAACTTCACGCAGATCCTTCGACGGTCGCCCACAGGAGAAGCATCTTCATCAAGCGGCCATGCAACCCCCTCCAAGGTACAAGTAAATTTTGATATTCCATTATTTGAAGGACTGATAGATGTGGATGTTGTAGATAAATGGTTGAATTTGCTCGAAGGATATTTTTCGGTCCACAATTTTCCCGATAGGGAAAATATCACTTTTGCACTCCTCAAGGTCATTCCCCATGTTAAATACTAGTGGGATATTACTCTGAGCAAAGAGTCGCAGAGGAATCTGCAATTTTTGTGGTGGCCCCTACATGGTATTCCTTCTGGGACACCATTAAATAAAAGTACTACTCTTTTGGAAGCTATGAGGACCATTACACTAGATGGACCACCATATGTCAAGAAAGGGACCAAACAGTACCAGACTTCACCAATATTTTCCATACCCTACGCACCAAATTGGGTATCAAATATTCTGAGCATCATTTGGTGCTCAAATACCACGGTTGTTTGCATAGATACATTCAAATAGAAATGGAGTTCCTAGAGATCGCCTCATTGGGCACGACTTATAGATACGCTATCAAGATTGAGCAAAACTTTAAGCAGAAATGACAAGGTTTTGGATCTGCAAACCTCTCACAGCTGAAGCAGGGAAAAGGAAATCCCAACCCACATAGCAAGGGACCAAGTCATGATAGTCGCCCTCAGGACAATCCATCCAAGCCATGACACAAGAAGGGAAACAAGAAGACGAAGAAGGACATGGTAAAATGGTGTGAGTACCATAAAATTACTTGGAACAACACTGACGAATGTCGCTCCAAGCAGTCCCTCGTGGCCGAGTTGAAGGCTTCCGAGTCAGAGGCCGATTCTGATTTTGATTCAAATCCTGAAGGAGGGAAGCGGATTATCGATGTTGAACCCAGTGCCACGGTCGCTACCACCAAATTCCGACCAAGTGAACCAGAATAACCAGAGGAAGGGGAACACCTCTTTCACTTGCAGATGTGGGTCAAGGGGGATCTGATTCATTTCATTGTCGATAGTAGTAGTAAGAAGAACCTGATTTCAACATAGGTCATCAAGCAACTGGACCTTCCAACGACACCGCACCCACATCCCTACACCATTGGTTGACTTCATCAAGGGAGAGATCTTCATGTCAGCTAACAATGTCGTCTACCCTACGACATCAAGCCTTTCAAATATGAGGTACTGTGTGATATTGCTCCCCTTTAAGTTTTTGATGTTATTTTAGGAAAACCATATTTGTGGAAGCATCATGTTGTGTATGAGTCTAGACCCCGCAGTGTTATTATTACCTTGGGTAGACAATTGTATAGGATCTCAGAGGTGACATTGCCTACTGCTATTTCTTTAATCTCTACTAAGCAATGCAGTAAGGTCATTTCACAGACCAGGAAGTTCATGTTCTTTGTGATCCATGCTCACAGTAAGCACAAGCTCGTCGCCACATCTGTGGCCTCTACACAATGCCTCTCTTTGCAACAACAACAAGTGGACGTGATCGTGGAAGAATACAAAGACATATTTGCCTCACCTATAGGGGTACTGACACACTGCCAAGTCAAGCATCCAATTGATCTGACCCCTGGGGCACCTCTACCTAATGGGCCATTCTAGCAGCGCTCATTGATGGAGAATGACGAAATCAGGCGTCAGATCCAAGAGATTCTTCAGAAGGGGCACATTAGACCCATCTCCTCCCCTTGCGGAAGCCTAATTGTGCTGGTGCAGAAGAAGGACAGGACTTGGTGACTTTTCATTGATTATAGAGCCTTAAACAAAATCATAGTCAGGAACCGCTACCCCATTCCCAAGATTGATGACCTTCTTGACCAACTCAAGGGGGAAACGTTCTTCAGCAATATTGACCTGAATTTTGGCTACCACCAAGTTCCCATCGAACCAATTGATGTCTAGAAGACAACCTTCAAGTCTAAAGAAGGTCTCTATGAATGGATAGTAATGCCCTTTGGCTTAACAAATGAACCAACCACTTTCATGAGGTTGATGGATGATGTATTGAGACCTTTCACCAACTCCTTTGTGGTAGTATATTTGGATGAAATCATCATCTTCAGTAGAACATGGGAGGAGCACATGTGGCATAGTCAACAGGTTTTGAGCACTCTACAACAGAACAAGCTTTATGCCAACTTGGAAAAATGATCTTTTGGCATGAACATGGTCCAATACCTGGGCTACATTGTTGATGAGCATGGGGTACATGTTGATCCAGCTAAGATCTGAGTCATCTGTGACTGGCCAGCCCTAACCACATTTACTGAGCTTCGGAGCTTCTTGGGACTATCCAATTTCTACCGACGGTTCGTGTTGGGATTCTCCCATATTGCATGGGCCCTCAACTAGGTAACCAAGGGCAGTGGTAGAGCCAATTTCATGTAGGGGAAGGAGAAGCAATGAGTATTCGATGATCTGAAACATCGCTTATGCTCAGCTCTCGTACTCTCCTTTCTCGACCTGCAACAACCATTTGAGATTGAGACTGATGCATCTAACTATGTTGTGGGCACAGTTCTCACTCAACATGGGCATCCTATGGCATACCATAGTGATACACTCTTTGATACTGCCCAGAAATACCCCACCTATGACAAGGAAATATATTCCATTGTACAAGCCTGTCATCAATGGAAATGTTACATTCTGGGGAAAGAGACGATCATACATACTGATCCCAAGCCTCTACAATTCATACATACACAAGGGAAATTGCAGAACGACCACCATCAAAAGTGGTCCACATACCTGCAATAGTTCCATCTCAACATCAAGCATAAGACATGTATCTCCAATCGTGTCGCTTACTATCTTAGTCGGCCTCATGTGGTTGCACTCACCACTGTGCTCTAGTCCTATGGACATGAAGCATTGGAGTGGCCCCAACTTTATCAACAAGATCCAGACTTTGCCACCACATATCAGCTCTTGGGTACATGCGCCACTGTCACTGATTTTCACATTCAAGACAAAATCTTATGCCACCTAGGCCATCTTTGTGTTCCTACAAGCGAGCGTGCAAGCCCACTACAGTTAGATGGCATGACATTTTGGCGTAGAGAAAATTGTGTCTGTTCTTCAAAAACATTTTTATTGGCCAAAACTTCGACATGACGTCAGCAAGTATATACGATCTTGCACTACCTACGCCATTGCCAAGCCAACCATTAAGAAGCAAGAATTATACACCCCTCTTCCTATTCCCAAGAAGTCATGGGAATCCATCTCAATGGATTACATGTTTGGTTTGTCGTCCACCAAGCACAAAAATGAATGCATGTTTGTGGTTGTTGATCGATTTTTGAAGATGACTATCCTCACAACTTGTAAGAATAATGTCACAGCGTTTGAGACTCCCAAGCTCTTCTTTGAACGAGTTTGGGTCCACTTTGGTATCTCGCAGACCATCATCTCTGACCAAGACAATAGGTTCCTCAACACCTTTTGGTCGAGTCTCTGGTCTCTGTTGGACACAAATATCACAAAATCCACTACTTTCTACCCCCAAACTGATGGCCAAACCGATGTTGTCAATCGAATGATTGTGCACATCCCGCGCATGTACAATTCTAAGCATCCTCATACATGGGAAGAGAGTCTCCCATATTTCCAACACAGCTACAATAGGGCTCTCCATATCTCCACCGGTCACATCCCATTTCAGGTGGGTCTGGGATTCCAACCCTTGGGACCCATTGATGTTGCACTTCCTCTTGCCACCACACAAACAGACTCTTCCCTTGAACAATTTTTGATCAACAAATCCATCAGACTCATTGAGTATATTCAACACATCCGCCAACAGGTCCAGGAGATTTTTCATAAATCCAATGCTAAGTACAAGAAGTGCCACGATCAACATAGAGTCCCACACCAATTTTAGGTTGACGACAAAGTCTAGTTACATTTGCAGAAGGAGTGTCTCATCGAGCCCCATCGAAATCTTCGCCCACTCCATTATGGGCCTTAGACTACCACCAAGGCTATGAGTAGAAATTATTTTGAGCTCAACACTCCACCCTTCCTTGGTATGCATCCAGTATTCAATGTGGACCTCCTTAGGCCATATTTTCCACCATTATTGGACACCTCTGAGATTGTCAAACAACTAACGCCAACAGAGCTCAACCCTCACTGCATGGAGCTAGCATCCACCGATTATATCATGGACACACAGGTCAAGGGCACTCGCCATCAGCAGATCTAGCTTTATCAAGTTGTCAAGGAAGGGAAACTCCTACACCATTAAGGCAAGTGGATAACCCGGGACCAAATCCAATAGAAGTTTCCTCACCTGATGGGGGAACTAAACACAATGGAGACCATTGCTTCTTAAGGGGGGAGGATTGATCCAGGTGGATATTGGTGGCCACCCACCTATTCCAACTGGCTCCTTGTGTCCATTTTTGTTCAACACATCTTTATGTACTGCTTTATAATTGTGAGTTCTACACTATTGGGGTTGTCTGAATCCTCACACATTCTCCAGGTGGATATGGGTGGCCTCTCGCCTAATCCAACAGGATTATTGTATGTTTTCATGTCAGCACATCTTGTTGTACTTTCAGGGTTGTTTTATGGCCCTAAACGTTTTTTTTTTTTGGCTCGCCACAATCAAAATGTAGACGGAGTCAGAGTCTAATGGGGGAATGAGTAGTTCTCTGAAAGACCTTTCCAACAGGCTATCACGTGCCTAAAACAGAGGTCGTATGCAAAAGTTATGACCCTAGGTAGGGTTTTGGCATTCATGAGTAATATGAAAAAGGCCTATGGAGCCTCATTGTAATCCATCCTACTCAGACGGATGCATGTAGCAGCCACATCTCTTCTCAGAGATAACTACCACCATTCAAGCAAGTTTCAGTTCTGCAGTTTTACAGTTTCATCCTATTTCATTATTTAATAGAAGATTTTGTTCACTGTATATTTGTGTTATTCTTTCTATCTTTGTGTTTATTGTATTCAGTCTGCTAATTAGTTCGTTCTGATCCTAAATCCAGATCAATCTTGCATGTTGAATCATTTCAGAACTGTTTCAATATACTTCGTATGATTCAACCACAGCTTTCTAGTGGCTCGATCTCTCTTAATCTCCATTCCCATAATGAAGTTAGTTGCTCTGAGATCCTTAATGTCGAACTTGGAGGATAATTGCTTCTCCACCTCCTTTATTACGTCCATGTTGTTCCCAATCAACAACATGTCATCGACATACAAATCTACATATATGAAACACCCACCTTCTTCCTTGGAACATATGCAGTGATCATATTTGCTTCTCACAAATCCGAAACTAAGGATGTAAGTATCAAACTTATGGTACCACATCTTTGGTGATTTGTTTGGAACATAAAGGGACATGTTTTTCAGAATTCGGAAGAACCACAGTGTTATCGGTTTTTCGTCAATGTTTCAGATCCACAATAGGATCCATCTTCAGGACATAAAATCCTAAGAAAAATAAAAGAGAATAACCCTAATAAATACTAAAGTAGAGCGGAGGGAACCCTAAAGTCAGTTAGGTGAAACCTTAGAACTTTAATAAAAATGATTAATAATGTATTCTATCTTAGATTTAATAAAATAATGTAATAAAGTGAAGGGTGAGTGGTGGTTATAAGGAGAGGTAAGAAGATGTAAGGTAAACAATTTTATAATTTAAATTTTGATTTGATAATCAATTTATTATTATTAATGTATTGGTTTTTTAAGCTAGTTTAGGTTAAAATAGAATTGATTTTAATAGTGGTAATTTTTTTTAGGTTAGATAGTTTCATAATCATAAAATTATTAATGATGTTTATTGGTATCATTAAGTAGGTCTAGTTATTAAATTAAAACAATTTTTAATTTTAGTAGTCTAAGGGAAAATTATTAAGTAAAAATCCAAAAATAGAAGCCGGTGCAAGTTCTTGGGTCCTAGGGAACAAGATTATACTATCTTTGTTCCAAAATGAGCGGGATCCAACTTTCACTAATCTCTAGACTATTGTCTCTATTTAGGTTATTGGGATTTTTGATGATTTCGATTGCTTCCCTAATTCATCGTTTAAGGAGGTGGTCTTCTCTTGATAAGATTTTGGTGTCTTATAAGCGCACATGGTGCTTCGTTGTGAGAGAGTGTTCGGCTAATGTTGAGGTGCGTGTTCTTTCATTTTTAATGTCAGGACCATGCTCTTTAATCCTAGTGTGAAAGGAGTGACCTGTTTCTCCAATGTAGCATTTGCCACATGAACATTCTATTATGTACACTCCTTTGCAATTGTGTTGGTCAAGCTTGTCTTTGACTGATCTCATTTTTTGTTTAATGGTATCAAGTGGTCTGAAAGAGGTCTCGATCTCTTTTTTGTTCAGGATTTTTGCAATTTTATTAGTAACTCCTTGGATATAATGGAGATAAGCAATCGGACTAGGGGTTTGGTTGTTTCGATGTTGAGGTCTATAATTTTCTCTTTCTAGGGATTTCTTTATTGCATTCTCAATCTCTTTTTCTTTGTAGCCTATGCTCATGAAGACTTTATGAAGGTGATTTTTCTCTTGTTCTAGGTGTTCTTTATCTGAAATTATTACGGCTCTTATGGATAGGGTGTTAAGAACTCCTATTTTTTGTGTGGGGTGATGATGGAAGCTGGCATGAAGGTAGTTCTCTGTGTGGATCTTTTTTTTGTAGACTGAATGTCCAAGTTTCTCATCTTCTTTCATGTTGATTAGTATGTCTATGAAGGGGATGCTACCCTTATCTTCAAGTTCCATTGTGAATTTAATGTCTTTGGAAAGATTATTAAGATGTTGGAAGAATTTATCTAACTCTTCTTTCCCATGGGGCCAAAGTATATTAGTATCATCAACGTATCATTTCCATCTTAGTGGTTTCAGGGGATAGGAATCTATGGCTTTCTTCTCAAAATTTTCCATGAAAAGGTTGGCTATGATGGGATAAAGTGGAGAGCCCATTGCTACGCCACTAGTTTTTTCATAAAATTATCCTTGATAGCTAAACAATGTGGAACGCAGACATACCTCGACTAGTTTCGTTGTTTTGGGATCAGTTACCTCTTTGACAACTAGGATTGCTTCATTAAGAGGGATCTTTGTGAATAAAGAGACAACATCAAAGCTTATGAGGGTGTCATCCAACTTCACTTTCTCATTCTTAATAATATTAATGAAGTCATTTGAGTCTTTTATGAAGGAGTCTGTGTGACCTACTAAGGGCCCTAAAATTTTTGTAATATGTTTGGCAAGTTCATAGGTGGGAGATCCTATTGTATTAACTATAGGTATGAGAGGAATTCATTCTTTGTGGATTTTCGATAGACCATAGATTCTCAGTGTGATCTTTTGAGTTTGCACACCAACTCTTGCTTTCCCTTTACTACAAATCCTTCAGGATGTTTCATGTAGATTTATTCTTCTAGGTCCCCATGTAGGAACGATGTCTTCACATCCATCTGTTCTATCTATAGATCAAATGTTGCATCCAAAGACATTAATACTCTGATGGAAGTTAGCTTTTCCATAGGGGAAAAATCTCACCGAAATCGACTCCCTCAACTTGGAAATAACCTTTGGCTACCAGTTGAGCTTTGAACTTCTCGACTTGTCTTGCGACATTCATCTTCTTCTTGAATACCCAATTGCTACCAACGAGATTTCTTCCACTAGGTAACTTGACTAAATCCCATGTCTCATTCTTGTACAAGGATTCCATCTCTTAAACCATGGCATCCTTCCATAGTTTACCCTCTATTGAGTCAACAGCCTCACTAACCGACTTGGGATCATCGTCGATGGCAGTTTGCATGAATGCAGAATAGAAGTCGGGTGGACTATACCTTTCAATTGGTTTCTTTACTCTTTCTGACCTCCTTACCACCAGAGTTTGTTGTTCCACCTTTTTCTCAAATTCATTCGACTCAGCTAAATCATCTTCTTCATTCCTCAGTTCAAACCACACCGTATCAGGATTATTCTCGATCTGAACAACTTCCTCGGGCTTAGATTTACCTCCGACTTCTCTGAAAACCACATGTTGACTGTACATTCTTCTCCTTGATGAAAGATTCCAGAGATTATATCCTTTCATCCCTTCTTTATATCCAATGAAAATGCATTTAACTTCCTTCTTGTCCAGCTTGATCCTCTTTTCCTTGGGAACATGCACAAATGAATCACAACCAAATACTTTGAGATGTGCCACCGAAGCCTTCTTACCATACCATACCTCATTTGGATTCATGTAAACTAGCCCCGAAGAAGGAGACATATTTACCATATATCTTGTAGTCTCAACTACCTCCTCCCAAAATTATTGTGCAAGCCCAACACCATTGAGCATGCTCCTTTCCTTATCCATCAACGTTCTATTCATTCTCTCGGCAACTCCATTTTGTTGTGGGGTATATGGTGTGGTATTTTTTCATGCTATGCCACACTTCTTACATAACTAATCAAATTTCTTTCCAGAAAATTCACCACCATTGTCAGTCCTCAACACTTTAATCCTTTTCTCTGTCTGGTTTTCCACAAGAGATTTAAAATCCTTAAATCTCTTGAAAACCTTTGATTTCTTCCTCAGGAAATATATCCATGTCTTCTGGGAAAAATAATCTATGAAGGAGACATAATATAGGGATCCAACAAGTGAAGGCACTGTAACCGGGCCAAACACATCACTATGCACCAATACTAGAATCCCATTTTCCCTTGTCGCTCTAGATGGGAACCGCACCCAACTTTGCTTTCCATATATGAAATGTTCACAAAAGTCAACTTCTAAACCACATTTAGGAAAAACTTCGACCATACCTTTGATTTGCATAGCTCAAAGTCATTTTTCTCCAATGTGTCTCGTTCTCTCGTGACATAACCTAGTCGGGTCGAGTTCATTATGTCTTGTCGAGTCAGTTTGAACCGACTTAGCTCGAGTTGAGTCAAGTTGTGTTGACATCAAGTTGATTCAAGTCGCAGTTGAGTCGATTTTAGGAGCAACGATGTTGTTGCATCCAATCGAGTCAACATTCCCTAATAGCTTGTACAGGGTACCAATCTGAACTCCTTTCATTAATACCATCACACCTGTAACCATCTTGAACGAATCCTTCTGAAACAGAGTATGCACACCTGCATCACTCATCTTACTGACAGATATCATGTTTCTTGCCAAACCTGGAATGTGTAGCACACCTAGAAGGGTTCTTTTCCTCCCATCCTGTAGTGTCAGTCGGACTCTTCCCTGTCCAACAATTCTAGTTGTCGAGTCGTTCCCCAAGAACACATCACCCCCATCATATTGTTCATATTCACATAGCCATTCTTTATGTGGTGTCATATGATAGGATGCTCCTGATTCGATCAACCAAACATATTGATCCGACTGTGTACTGGTCGACGCCAAGTACACATCACCTCCCTTCTCTGAGGTCTTCTTTCTCTCAGTCGACTAATTCTCGTCGGATCCATCACTGACTTATGTTTCTTTTGACTTACAGTCCTTTTTATAATGCCCACATTTACCGCATTTCTAGCATGTTTGCGTCGAATGAACCATGAATTTAGATCTACCCTTCGAATTGAACTTTCTACCAGAGAATATGCCTTTATCTCTGTCTATTGGTCGACCTCTCACTACCAGAGCATCTTTGGTCGATCCTTCCATGTTATTCCTTCTCATTTATTCCGACAACAGAGAAGCAACCACATCCTCTAACGCTAGTTTGGTTGTATTACTCCTAATAGCCATGACTAAGCTATCCTAGGAGTCTGGCAAAGAACATGACAAGCTAATACACTTCTCCTCATTAGTTATATTAATAACGACATACGATAACTAGCTTAACACGGTGTTAAACACATTTAAATGCTCAGTCACTAAATTTCCATCACTCGTCCTCAGAAGATACAATTTCTTTCTAAGAAACAACGTATTTACCATAGATTTCTACTTGCATAAGCTTCCTAGCTTGTCCCATAGTTTCTTGGCCGAATATTCACGCAAGACATTCAGCAACACTGAATCTGCAAGACAAAGCCAAATCATACTTCTTGCTCTTCTTTCGATTTTCTCCCATTCTTCCGTCGACATTCCTGTCGGTTGGGTACCTGTTCAGACCGCTACCCATTGTTCTCGATCCACAAGAAGATCTTCCATTTTAAGCTTCCAAAGCTCAAAATTATGACCATTGAATTTTTCTATCTCTATTTTGGAACTGCTCGCCATTCTTTACCATTATCTTTAACACAATTTATGACTTATGACTATCACTATACCTAGGGTTTAGTTCTCAGATTCAAGATTGGAAAATCAAGATCCAATATACTCGCCAAAGCATAACACCACTCTGAACACTAACTTGTCAGGGAAAACCTAAGCTCTGATACCACATGTCAGAAAATGCAGGACACTTCCACACTAATCCTAGAAGAAGAGAAGAATAATTTAATCAAGAACAAAAATGAAACAAGCAATCACACAATACACCGAGATTTTACCCTAGAACCCTTAACAGGGAGAAACCAACATTCATTTGAGAGTTCTACTCTCTTGTTGTCTTATTCAATCAGAATAAAAGGTTACATGCATAACCTTGGTCCACACCTAAGACACAATAGACACCATACCCTCTTGCATAGGAAAGAACAACCCTGTAGCCAAAACGACTTACATATGCATGACCAACAACCTATACCTACACATGCATTAACCTGCATGTGTGTATTACAACATTCTTTCATTATCCTTTACGGCCTTACAACACGCCTCTTTATAGGCTTTACATGAAGAAAACCCTAAAGATTGACGCCCAAAAATGGTTACAGATATGTGCATATCATTGGATACAAATCCCGCAAATCCTGGGATTATGTTACAGTCAACTCCAAGTCGGGTTTACCAGTCAACTACCAGTCAACCTTCATTCGGTCTCTAGTCGGTCGTCTCACGCTCACACTTCAACCTCTTGTCGGTTGACTTCTCATCGATATCTTCAACTTTGACTTTACTTGGTCGACTCCCTCGACCTTCAACTTGCTATCAACGTTATCTATCTACCTCGACTTTGATCGTCAGTCAATTCACCTCGACTAGAATTTCACTGCAAAGAATATAAAAACCCAACAAAAGCCTCTTAGGAAAGATTTTAAGAAATGAGATTTGGGTGATACATTTCACCATAACTAATCTTAGTGACATTCTTGAGTATAGAGAAACATCGATGCATTGGTGTGCAAATCTTAGATATCGATACACTCACAAGTCTTGCATGGGAAGAGGAGGGTCGAAAGATCATCAAGAATATTAGGGGGGGGGGGGTTAGTAATATCTTCTCCTTGTTTTTTATGGAGAGGAAGTGTCCATCAACCTAAGAACCTTTTTTGGATGATCCTTGCACTTTCCCTCGAATCCGTAGCAAAATTAGTTTGTAATCATTTGTCTAAACATGTGTATATTTTTCCAAATCCTTGAAGAACCACCTGCAAATTTTGTTCAATTTCTTTTTTAGATTGGAATTTAATTCATGCTAAAAAGAATTAGATATTTTATGTGTGCTTTCACTTTACATGGATATAACAGTTTTTGTTGAATATTTTAACCATTTTAACTTCAAATCATAAATTGTTCTTTGAAATGAACTTCTTACACTACCCATTCTATTAGCATACCTTTAATTTGCGAGGAAATTGCTTATTCATCACCCTTATGTATTTTCTTAATTATTATATAACACTATACTTGTAAATTTAATTGAAAATAACTCAATGCAAATAAAAAATAAACACAAACAAAAGAAAATACAAAGATTTACCCTATATTTAACTCAATGTAGGAAAACTCCTAACACAAAAATGCCATGCTCTACTTAACTCTTTATTGAATTTCAATGAACATATTACAAACAAAGAAATGACTTGTTTGACTCTCTATAAAATTTTAGAGAATTAAGGGTCTTAAAAAACTTCAACGTTATGCATTGTACTCTATGTTGCTATCAATGATGAATGCCTCCTCCATTATGGTTCCAATATTTGCTCCATGGCTCTCGATTCCACTAGACTCTTAACTGGTTCAATTTTGAAATTCTACTACTCCCAACTTTTCGAGTGCAACAACCTAGAACTTGCCAACCCATGAAGATTTGTGGGTTCGATTATTTATATTCTGTGTTGTCATGTCATTACCAACGTTTGTACTTCCAAGGAAACTAACTCCAACATGAAGAGTTTAGCATGTTCTAAAGTGACATGTACTAAAAAACTAACTCCAACTAAAATTGAGGAGTTTGTCATGTTCTTGTACATATGGCCAGTGTAATTTTGAGACATGAACCAAGTTTGATATTTATGTATTGCAACACTTATCACCCATTTTCTATAATTGAGTGGCCATTTCTTTTCAACCACCACTCCTTTATTGATTTGCCAATGGGTATATAGTTGTCTCATATCACCGTGTGATCATTAGGTGTGGTCATTAGGTGTGGCATTTGTTGCCACTATATTGGAATATGTGTTTTGAAAGGCACGCTTGCCCTGCAATGGTGGAAATCTTTTGTAATGGTTGAAAACACTAATCATGCTTTTTAGGGAATCAATGCATATTCATATGCCCCCAAAGATGTATTATTCACATCAATAACAATACAATGTGGTGGTATTATTTAAATGTGTTGACCCCTAAGCATGGAGAGTGCCGTTTTACTATGGAAAATGACAAGCACAATCCTATCCTAGGGTTTAATGGTTCAAAGTTCAATACTAGTGGTTTGAAATTTTGAATTGAGAGTGAAAGTGACCCTCATTAAGCATTATACATCAATGTGAAAGTGAAAGTGCCCCTCAATAAGCATTATACATCATGTATTTTTAAAAGTTGAAAAGAGTGCTTATAACATAATTTATAAAGAGATCTGATTTGGACAAAGCATCATGACAAAGATTGCCAGACTATGTGTCTATTGATTTGGGGATTACCCTATCATTAAAGTCTATGTCAAATATTTTTTTTAAGTATTATTTATGTTAAATTAATGTAGAGTTAAAAGTTATCACACTAAGGTTATTGTATGAATACAATTCACATTTTGATAAAAAAAAGTGTGAAGTAGAACGCATTATTGCATGAAACAAGTCCATTATGGAAAAGAACACCCTTAATGTGACTTTATTCTTTAGACTTTATTTCGTTTTGCGAACAATTTAAATATATATTTAATTTAGAGAGACTTTATACATCAAATAATAATACGAGAGCATAGAGATAATGGTGATAGGGAATCATCACCAAAGTTAACTACATGGAATCATAAATAGGGTATTACTCACAACTAAAATTCATTTTCCATTTAGTTATGTTTGTATTTTCAAAATTATTCTCGTCACAACTATTCTCATTCATCCTTTTATTGATATGTAACTAACATTTACATGTTGAACAAGGGCAGCGAGGCTGCTCGTACTGCCTCCTATATCCCACAGTTTGAGTACTACACTTCACTGCTGGAAACCTTGAAATAAGTGATTGAAACCTCGAAATAAGTGAAGGTTGCAATAACACTATAAAGTTATCAACCAATGATATGTAAGAAAACTCAGTTTTTTTACACATTAAAAAATAAAATTTTAAGTTTCTTATGTTATACATTAAGTTCTTTACAAAAAATTTAAAGTCAAACCAAATTAATAGAGCAGTCAAAGCTAACTCATTGCTATGTATACTGTCGGAGGCAGTACAATAATACAATAGTTGTGGTGGAAATTTGAATATGCATTGTGCCAACACAATGATACATTATATTGATTTTATGATTGTGAAAAGTGAGGATTATGTGTGGATTGAAACTATGACAAATGCATGAGGGTTTTTGACTAATATCTTATCAAGTTCATTCATAAAGAGAATTTTAAAATTATGAAAAGTAAAATCAATATATTGTATGTATTGGGGGGATGCAAGGTATGAGGGGTTTATAGGTATTCATGGGGATGTAAGATAATGGGTGGGGGTTTGTAGGTATTGGGGGATATAAAAAGGGGTATTTGGTAAAAAAATAAATTTTTAATTGGAAAGTTGTATTGGGAGGGGGGTCCAATGAAAATATTTTAGGAGGAAATATCTAGTGAAATTAGGGGTATTCTTTAATATCCTATGATTGTTATCAACCAACCCTTCTTTAATTCTAGTAGGTAAAAGTTGTTCGTAAGGAAAACTTCATTAGGGGGAATTCAAAATGAAGTGGCAGGTTACTATTTTTAGTTGTTGGCAAAATAGTTGCTCGAAGTCTTTAATGGCGGATTACTAATTTTAGTAGCTGGCCTATGGGTTTGATTGTTGGTCTCATCCGCTCAGGCGGTCCATTGGAGGTCGGCCATGATGACTCCTTCTAGCATTACTTGTTTTGTTTGTTTTGGTGGTTCATGGGGTATTGGGGCATTAACTAGGAGTTGGATAGTGGACAGAGTTGGTGAACAGTGTCTTTCCCAGCTATTCTATCAGCATTTACACTAACTTTTGTTTGATTTTAATATCAGTGTGGGTGCCTGGGCTTATAATCATTAAATCCTAACTACTTTATCCATCGGTTGTGATCCCGGGATCTGGTCCCACTAAGCGAACTGTCTTGTATTTACGGTGTTGGCAGAGCAGTGTTTCGGTGGCATTTCCTCTGGTATGGCACATGAGGTCAGCGACCTCATGGACGCTATCGACGAGGAGGGATGGGAGTGGAAGGGTCTATTCACTACAATTGATGAACCGTGTCATTTAAAAGCCGGTGGGTGCTCATTAAACGAGCCTTCAATACCTTATGCAAAGCCTTTACTCCTTTCTCCTGCCTCTTGTTTACCAAACGACCTTCCGTCAAATGCATCCAGATGCAGTCGGGTTATGTTACAAAACCCTTCGACTTCTGGTCTGAGTAAAGAGTGGTTTCAGAGTTTTGGTGGTGCGGGACTCACTTTAGATACAAAGCCCACGTCAGGTACTCAGAGGGTGAGCACTAGTATGTCGAGTGACCACCTCTAGGCAAGCTCCCAACGAGGAAACTTGCACGTAAAGGATTCCCTGCACAAGAAATGTGTGCGGGCTTAGAAACCTAAGAAGGTGCGTTGACGTCTTGTTATTGGGATGGATGTTGGGTTGGAGGAAACCTGTCAACTTTCTTTCTACACACTGGTAGGGAGGTTTGCCTACAAGACTTGAAGCATTCTCTCCTTCTCAGAGTGGATGTAGGTGACTTGGGTGCCTCTTATCGGCTATGCGTTGGAGCACCTGACCCTTCCTTGTGGGTGGTTCAGACTAGTCTTTAAAATTCCGGAGGATGTTGAGCTTATTCTGAATCGTTTCTGGGATTTTGAGGGTGGTAGCATCGTGATGAAGCGTTGGAGAATTGGTTTCGACCCTGCTACAGAATACTTTAGTTTCCTCCATGTATGGGTCTTGATGTTAGGTTTACCTCTAAATCTATGGAACAAAAAAGCATTGACGACTATTGGGAACCTTTTAGGTCGTTTTCTGAAGGTCAATGAAGTTGGCCTTTTATCTTCGGATAGGCGCATGGAGAGAATTCTAGTAGAATTGGATTTACATGCAGGCCTTATGGACTCTTTAGAATTAGAATGGTGTGGTTAGGTCACGGTGCAACGTTTGGATTACCATGGTTTACCCTTCCGTTGCTCAAACTGCAGAAGGATGAGCCATCTACGTAAAGACTGTACTAACTGGATTGGAGCCACAAAAGATACTGGACTCTTTAGATACTAGAACAAAAGATTTGTATATGTGTGAAGAAAACTCTGCAGAGATGGGCATCTTTGTGGATGGGAGCTTTGAAGTTTCTTTTGGTTTGTTATCAAACTCCTTCTTAGGTAAGTTGAAAGCTTTATGTCCTGCATTATTTTTTAAACTATCATTGTGGGAAATGGATTTCTTGGATAAATCTTTCCCGTCTGCCATAGCACCATCCTTAAAAGAGTTGTGTAATACTTAGGATTCTATTGTCCGTAGGGAACACTCATTAGTATTTGTTTGTTCTCCTACCTTACCGACTCATGTTGTTAGTGTGGTTTCCACACCAAAAGAACCTCAGTTACAAACCCACTTGGATAGGGTTGTTTTCGATACCCCGACTACTAGTCAACCAGTGTCAGATCCAAACCTGGAACTTGTAATTGACACTCTGATCCCGAATCTAAGGGAGACTATAAGCACTACTCCTTTACAATCCTATTGGGGTCTGGAAGCATAAAAGGGCACCTCGGATTGTGATAAGGGGAAAAACCAGACTTCTGAGGGTGAAGGCCAGGGGAAAACTCTTGTGTGGTCGTGGGGTTTGGGCCTAGAGGTCTCACCGATCAAAACCCGAAGTGCTCGAAAGAAGCAAGGGCTTAAACCACCGGCTGTTGATCAACATGTTGTACTTTCACTTGATATGGGGGCACTTAGAGGCATGAAAGCCCTTGCAAGGGATAAATCATGATCCTTCTCTCCCTGAATATCAAAGGGGTGGGAGGCTCCCTAAAATTTCCTTCCATGTGTAGATTGCTCATCAAAACAAAGCCGAACATAATTTTCCTCCAAGAGACTTTATTTGTTGAAGAAAAGGCTAGGATTTTTATGAATTCTTTATGTCCTACTTGGATGAACAATGTTGTCAGTTCCATTGGGAAGTTAGGTGGACTTTTGGTGGCGTGGGATCCTAATGTTTTTGAGTTACAACCTTATCTGTGTGCTGGTGGAATCTTATTGGCAGGTTCTCACATTCCTGATAAAAGAAAGATTTTATTTTTAAATGTATATGGATCCTGTATCGGGTGTAGACAGTTCTAGGAGTAGGTGGAAGCAAAAGGATTGCTTTCTCAGACTGATCTTATTCTAGTAGGGGATATGAACTTCTCTACAGGTTTAGATGAGGTGTGGGGGGTGACGACCTTACTAGATCCACTAGCAGTCTTTTTCAAAGATCTTTTTGCTATTAATCATTTGCTTGATGTTGTGCCCACGGAGGTGATGCCAACATGGTGTAATGGTAGAAGTGGGGCAGATGGGATTCAAATGAGATTAGACAGGGTCTATGCTTCTGAAACAATTCTTAATGAATTTTCAAGGTATAGATCATGGGTGGAATTACCATTTATTTCTGATCATGCCCCAATGCTTTTCCAATTGGATTATGGTTTCAAGTCAGTTTCATATCCATTCAAATTTAACCTGGCTTTATTGAAAGATGATTCTTTTGGTGATCTGGTTCGAGAAGTGTGGAGTAATAATGAGTTATCAGAGGTGGAAGGAGCTCAAAGCAGATTGAATAGGAAGTTAATTAATCTAAAAGGTCGAGTGAAGGAATGGATAGCGTTTAGAAAAATATCTGAACTTTGTTCTATTGAAAACATTGAAGCAGAGATTGCCCACCTCACAAAACAAAGCATTGAGACGGATTATTGTTTTGATCCGGGCCCACGATTAAAATCACTTGAATCTGATCGAAACAAACTGCTACTGGTTGATGAGGAACACTGGCGCCAAAAGAGCAGAGCCACTTGGATATAATGTGGGGACAAAAATACTAAATTTTTCCATCGATTTGTCAGTTTTAGAAGGAAAAAAAAAACACTTGTGGGAGGTATCGGATGAGACTGATCGGGTTCATTCGGGGCAGGAGGCTATTAAGGCAAAAGCACTGAGATCTTTTAGTACTTTCTACAAAGAATCAGCTCAAAACATGGTTGAAGAACAGATTGTTGCAGTGCGCCTTTATATGAGGATTGTCTCTGCGGAGGATGTTCATACTCTTGAGAAACCATGCACTGTTGAGGAAGTTTTAGAAGTTCTAAGGGGTTTCACAAAAGATAAGATCCCTGGTCCCAATAGGTGGACTATAGAGTTATTTCTATACTTTTTTGATCTGGTTGCAAATGATCTGTTGGAGGCAGTCAAGGAATCTCGATTATCTAGAGAGGTGAACAAAACTATGAACTCAACATTTATTGCACTCATTCCTAAGGTTAATGGTCCTGTTACTTTTGGGGATTTTCGGCCGATAGCTTTGTGTAATCTATGTTATAAGATTATATCTAAAATCATTGCTACACAAATTAGACCTATCTTGTCTCGTGCACTATCAGAGGAGCAATTTGATTTTTTAAAAGGGAGGCAAATTATTGATGCCATTGGGACTACACAAGAGTGTCTTCATAGTATCCGAGAGAAAAAATTACAAGCCTTAATCCTTAATATTGATTTAAAAAAAGCATATGACTCTATAAGATGGGATTTTCTTAGGCTATCTCTTCTTCAATACGGTTTTGGGCTGCCGACGACCAAGTGGATTATGGGGTGCATTACATCATCTACTTTCACGATCTTAATAAATGGTGAGCCAACAAACTTTTTCAACAGTGGAAGAGGGTTCAGATAGGGGTGCCCATTGTCACCCCTTCTTTTTATTCTAGTAATGGAAGGATTGAGTCTGGCATTAAAAAGAAGCCAAGCATAAGGTTTATTGACATGTATTAAGGTGTCAAGGCTCATCAGAATTCTACACCTACTATTTGTCAATGATATACTAATCATGACTAAAGCCTCAATAACAGAATGGATGGAGATTAAAAGGCTCTTGACTAGGTTCTGCAATGCAACTGGTCTTATGATAAATGCTCAGAAAACATCATTCCTTCAGTATGGAGTACAACAACAAGTTCTGGATACATTAAAAGCTTATTTTCTTATAATTTTCATGATTTTATTGATGGATTTAGATATATTGGATATTTTTTAAAAATTCACAGGTTCAAAATCGAGGACTGGAATTGGCTTATTGCTAAGTATGAAAAGCATATTAGCCATTGGTGCAACATATGGCTTTCTATTGGGGGCCGCCTTGTTTTGATCAACGCTGTCTTGGAAATCCAACCTGTTTATTGGTTGGCAATGGAAAATATTCTGTCCTCGGTTTTCCATAGAATTCATCAAATGGTTTTTAATTTTCTTTGGTCTGGCACAAGAAAAAATAAGAGTTTTCACTTGTGTAATTGGAAGCTCTTATCACGCCCTAAATTATATGGGGACTGGGGGATGAGGAATCTATTCAGTTTCAGCAGAGCCATGGTGGCAAATACCCTTTGGAGGGCATTGATGATGGATGGTTTGTCGCATCGAATATTAAAAGATAAATATCTCCCATTTGTTTCGGTGTCGCGTTGGCTCAGAACGGTATCTAAGATAGGGGACAAAGGATCACAGTCATGGAAGTATCTTCTCAAGTCTTTACATATCCTTCTTCACTGGCTAGCGTGGTGTCGGGGGTCAAGAGAATCCATTTTGTTAGGCAAAGACCATATTTTGGGCATGGGAGATGTGACCATCTTGTTTGGGGATCTGATTACTACTCTAAATCTGAAAGGTGTGTTTTATCTATCCCAGGCCAACAATGTGCCTCACCTAGGACTGATTTGCCCCAACTGGATCACAAGCGCATATTTGGAATTAGAGGGGCACTTAGCATTGGAATGGAAGAATTTTCATTGTGTTCTCATAAACATTGGTGTACATCTGTTAATGAGGTCGGACGAACTAAGATGGACGGGTGGTGATTCCTCCAGATTGATAACAGTTAAAAATGTTTACGAGGCCACTGAAAAAAGGAAAAGGAGTTATGTGATAGGAGGATGGAGGAAGTCTCTGTAGTCCTGGGACTGTCCATTAAAAGTAAATCTTTTCATTTGGTTGGTGGCCGAGAATAAAATTCTCACATGGGAGAACTTACAACACAGAGGATTCATCAGACCGAGCTATTGCATTTTATGTAAAAAGAGTAAGGAGATTGTGTATCATTTGTTTGTTGAGTACTCTTTTATGCTCGTTGTATGGGAAAGAGTTTTAACTTCATTAAAATTCTCATGGGCATGGACTGGTAATTCTATTTCCGAGTGCTTCAAAAATTGGAAATTGCTAAATTCATCTTTCCCTAGTCTGCTGACATTTGTCTGTTGGCTCTTGTGGTTAGAACGAAACAACTCTATCTTTGAAGACATGTATCCCTCCCCTCAAAAGGTGGTATTCTAGTCCTTATTAGCTATGGGAGACTACAAATCACCAGTGAAAGTACCGACCTTGAGGAGGAGGCTAGCTTGGGGAGTGGCAGGTGGTTCAGTAGGATGGTTTGATGGGGCTACACTTTCTTCGGGACTAAATAATGGGGTTGGAGGCATTATAAGGACCAACGAGCACCGTACCTATAAATTGAGCATTAATTGTGGACCTAGCACTAATACTAGAGCGGAGTTGATGGGATCATGGGCTCTTCTTACACTTGCTTCTCGGCTTTCTATTTCAGAGCTTATTGTATAGGGGGATTCGAAGATCGTCATTGATTGGCTGCGGGGAAAAGGACGCTTATAGGTGATCACACTGGAGTGTTGGAAGGATAGAATGAAAGAACTTATCAAGCTTTTCCAAAATATCACTTTATTGCATGTGTATAGAGAAGAAAATTCAGAAGTGGACGACCTCTCAAAACAGGCGCTCCACAAGGCTCCTGGGAAAATTGTCTATTATCAATGTGAAGAGGACCATGAGGGCCCTCATTTTTCTTTAGACCTTTACTAGAAGTATTGATGTTTGATCAATATTTGTTTTGGGGAGATTAGTGTGCGGATAATCTATGAGACTATGGTTCTTTTAGGGCAGTGTTTTGATAGATAATTTTTGGGTATATCTTATGTGGAGGCTTTCTTTAGCCATGTATCGAGAATTTGGCATAGGATGGGGTTTGTTAGTGGTGGGGTGTTCTCTAGGCACAATATGGGGCACTTTTTGGATGTATCTAGGCTTTTTTTGATGATGGTAACTTGTAAAAGATCAGTTTATATTATAATATAATATAAAGCGAAATTTTATGTGGAAAAAAGAGTGAAGACCCCATGGACCAATGGAGAGCTACATGGTATGTGTCTTGATCACCCAAAAATTCAAATTTGATGCTCTATGCCTACCTAGGGATGTGAAGGATTTGATCGACAAGTACACATAGAGCGTTGAGCACATGAGCAAGAGACATCTCTAGTGATTCTTTGTTGAAGTTTAAGGGCATATTAGTGCCACCAAGAAAGACATTGAATATGTTGTTGAACTATTGCGATAATGCAAGCATGTGACAACTTCCAATATGATCCAGGTGGATATTGGTGGCCACCCACATGTTCCAAATCCCAACTGGCTCATCTTGACAGTTTTTAGTTAAGCATGTTTCTCTATAATGGGGACATTTCTTTGTAATTGTGGGTTTCGCACTTTCAGGGCGGTCCTGAAGCCCTACACAATATCCAGGTGGATATTTGTGGCTTCCCACCTATTCCAACTGGCTTATTTTGGAATTTTTCATGTCAGTACATCTTTTTGTACTTCTAGGGCCATTTTGGGGCTCTAAACAGTGTTTTCTTGGCTTGCCACAGTCAAATTGTAGACATAGTTAGAGTTTGATGACATAATGCATAATTCTCTAAAAGGCCTTTCCACAGGCTATCACATGCCTAAAACAGAGACCGTATGCAAAAGTTACGACCCCAGGAAGTTAATGTACTAACTTACCCCAACAAGGCCCACATAACTTTTGGCATTTCATCTCCTAGGGTTAGGTTTTTGGATGTCTAGGGTTTTGGCATTCATGTTTATTATAAAAAGGTCTTCAGAGCTTCATTGTACTCATCTTCTTGCGAATGAGCGTAGCCATCACATCTCTTCTCAGAGATAAAGTTTCCACCATTCTAGCGAGTCTTGCACTCTGTATTTTACAGTCTGTGTACATTTCTTTCATTAATAGAAATCATGTATTGTTGTATTTCTCTGTTTCTCACAATTTTTATGTGTATTTCATTATGATATCTTTGCTTTCATTTTGTTCCGAAAATAATCCGGATCACAATATCACAACCTCAAACTTGAGGTATTCTTCCATTTTCTATTTAGCGATGAATTCAATCTAGTGGTTAATTCTAAAGTACCTACATTGATTTTGATTTAGGGATCAATGTGATGAAGGATTTGATAAAAATTATAGCTTTAGAGTCATTTTTTCTTTATCTAGGTGTTGGGTCATGAGGTCGACTTCCTTTATGACTCTCCATAGGTCATGGGCTAGTCGTTGGGCAATGTTGGGAAGTTTTAATGGCTACTAGAAAACCATCTTTTGCTTGTTGTCACACTCTATCTTTTCTACGATGATAACGTCATTGCCCTACTGGATTTCCAAGAGAGGATAGTGGTATAGTGACCTAAAATGATACATGGTATGGTGTACCTAACACAACGTTGTACTCTTTCATAATTTGAAACATGAAAAAAATGTCATTGAGACATGCCAATTTGCATATATATATGAATTAATTTTCTCTCTTGGTTTTAGTTTGTTAATGAAATGGAATTAGAAACTAATGTTGACACAATAGTGAACATTAACTTGACATGCAGATACCATTGTCCTTCACCATAACCGAAAACATAGATATTCCCTTTAGCCCCCACAAATACTTCAATACGCAATTGATGCATCCCAAGCAAATTCCATATTTGATTGGCAACTATGAAGTATTTAAATGGTGGAGTCGTTGCCATAATTACTATACCCTATATATTTAAGTATATGTGAAACGACTCAAAGTTGTGTCTCGTATGCAACCTCATGTCTTGGATTGTGCTAGCTGTTAATGCTATTCATTGGCTTACCTTCCATTAGACAACATCAATGATCACAGAACTATGAATTAGTTAGTCTTACCTCCCTTCTCACCAATGACATTCATGTTTACACCTTGTCAAAGCTATCCAAATTCAAAGTTGCTAAAGGTCATGTGATGAGATCTTCACTTACAAATGAGGGTTGAGAACCAAATCTTTACTTGCAAGTGCACCACACTTAACGATGAATTCTTACTTCAATGATGATTGAAACTCTTATTGTAATAACTACTAGCACAGCCGCAAAGTCGCTGGTGAACGCCGAAATAAGACGGTCGGGCGATCCAATATGAAACACACGGACAAAAACGCACGAACAGCTGAAATGCACATAGAGTTGAGGAAATCCAAAAATTAAATGTGGTAATTCCAAAGGTTAATCAGTTAAACGTGGCAATCATATGATGGTACAGTAATTGCTTAATATGATTAGGTAAATGTAATCATATGATGGTACAGTAATTGCTTAATATGATTAGGTAAATGTAATCATATGATGGTACAGTAATTGCTTAATATGATTAGGTAAATGTTAAAAAATAAACACATTCACTGATGCATTCAAAAATACAAGGAAGTTATGAAGAGTAAATCACATTCATTGATTTGGGAGGACGACTAAGAATATGCCAACATCTTCAATTGTTAGCCATCAGATTAGAATTTTAGATTAAAAGGTGATTAATTGTGCCCATCTCGAATAGGTATACGCCTTTCGGCGTAATTATAAAATAGAGTTACCACAATTAGTTTTTTTATCACATTTTTTTTAACCATAAGAAATCGATAACTGGATAGTAGAAGGAAGAATACAGTTACTTTTTGATAAAACAATTTGATATATAAGTTATGAAATTGCAGATAGTATAGTGGAACTATCTAGTCTCGGAGATCACTAGCTATCTATAAATCATATAAACTTTTTTATAATATGGAAAGAATACTTAATTCTAATAAAACAACAGTAGATCTATTTTTTTCTGTGTGAAAAAAAAACCATAAAAAATCAATAACTCATTAAAGTGATCTCTACTACTAGGCTTGAGATCAATATCCCCATTTCAATTAACACATTCCCCGTTTGTCCATTTTGAGCCACAACTATGACAGCTTCACGCTAGTTTTAGAATATGGCGAGAAAACTATGACAGCTTCACGCTAGCTTTAGAATATAGCGAAAATAGAAGGGGAGGAGAGAGACATGGGAAAAAAACCAAAACGTGTCGTTTTCACATCAAATTTACATGCCTTATGGGGAGGATGCATCATGCGAATGTGCTCACTTTCTCTCTCTCCTACACAGTCCACACTTGTTACGTGTCCTATTTACCTCTATTTTTCTTGTTGACCGCGTCCACCTTACTCGGTCAATTTGAAAAACTCGCAGGTTTTTTAATTCAATATCACAGGCTCTTCCACTACCTGCTCCTTCCCTCTGCGCCCGAGCCCGCTTTTCAAACCAAATCAGCGGTCTCACACATACAGAGAGCGAGTGGTGGAGGTACATTTGAAGTAGGTGAGATTTTGGGAATCGAGGCAGACAATTGACAGGCCTCTGAGAAACTTCTCTGATGACAGTCATTACTTTAGTCTAGTCTTGTTTCAACTTTGAATCTCTACAAAACAAATATTGTTTCGTACGCCATGAATGAGCACTGTGCCTTTCATGTACATGGAATCGATATCCTTTCTGCTGCTGCTGCTAATGCAGAAGCTGCTGTGATGGATTGTGCTTGTCCTATATATGATCGGCCAGATGATCACTCGATAACCATTAGAGAAGCTTCAGACGATCTCGAAGAGAAAGAGATATGGTGGAACTCCACATCGCCACAAGGCCTTGCTGAGTGTAGAATATGCCAAGAGGAGGAAGAAATCTTCAACCTGGAAGTCCCCTGTGCTTGCTCTGGAAGTGTCAAGGTTGTTGCAATTTTTAAACCACCTGCCATTTTCTATCTTTCTAGAGGAGGTGATGTGTGGGTGTCTCTGTGAAACAACATTTTTAAGACTGTAAAATCTCATTTCTATATGCTCATCTATGATTCAATTTATGAGGGTTTTGAGTTTTGGTATTGGATTCATAAGGCATGTGTGAAAGAACAGTTGGATATCCTTATCTTTTGATACTGATTTATATTTCAGTTTATGAATTTTTTTTTTTGGGTTTGCTTTGAGTTTTGTCTCTTGAGTTTGAGTATTGGATTTATAAGACATGTGTCAAAGAATAGTTGAATATTTTGATTATGTAGATTTCCACAATTAGTCATGATGCTATGATGCTGAAGAATTTTTCTGGATATAAATTGTGTAAGAAGTTTCGAAACTTAAATATTGAATTTATAAGACATGTGCTAAAGAATAGTTGAACACTTTGATTATGTAAATTTCCACAGTTAATCAAATTAATCATGATGATGGAGAATTTTTCTAGATATAAACTATGTAAGAGGTTTCGAAAAGTCCAATACCCTATTTTGTAGCCCCTTAAATCATTTTTATCACTGTAAAATATCCTTTCTCTATATTTTATTTTGACATTGATTTATAGTTTAACCTATGAATTCTCATTTATTTGAATATTGATGTGCAGTTTGCCCATCGCAAATGCGTGCAACGCTGGTGCAACGAAAAAGGGGACACAACCTGTGAAATTTGCCATCAGGTAAACTTCATTTTCCCTGTAATTCTAATTGCTAAAACTCCTACTAGTGCACCATTTGCTGATTTCAGTTGCACTGAGAAAGCATATTGGGTGAATGATTCCAGACTTATAAGAGTGGATACACAGCACTGCCAAAGCCTACTTCAGTCAATCCAGGGTAAGAGCTATTAGGCCCTTCCAACATGGTCTTATAAAAGTTTAGATAAAAATTACTGGAATGTTTGTTGAATAGCTAGTCCCAAATTTTGAATTGGGTTTCATTTTAAGGCCTCTAAACTCATTTTCTGCTCAGTTGGGAGCTAAGAGTGAGCCTTAGGTTCTATGTGGGGAGAGATGGGAGTCTACCCTTTTGCTTTCCCCAGTGATGGAAGTCTACCCTTTTGCTTTGCCCCACTGGGAAAGGCTACCTTCGGTCTCCGTTTGGTCACAGATCGATTTCCATGTATAACAAACACTTCAGACCTTTAGCTGCTTATGTGACCAGACTGTCCTTGTTATTGTTGCAGGTATAACGATAGTGAGGATGAGTTGGGAGAGTCGAGCATATTGACCGGCCAAAATTTTGTCGATGTTGATTATGATGACTTTTCAGAAATTCATTCCAACACCGCTGCCTGCTGCCGTTCTGCAGCCTTCATTGTAATGCTCAGACTGCATTTAACTACTTCCTGTTCTCTGTTTTATCTTTTTTTCTTTTTGTCAACGTTTTTGCAAATGGATGGCTGTTCTCATGCAGTTATTAGTGCTGTTACTTCTTCGTCATGCTCTGTCCATCGCAGCAGCTACTGTAGATGAGGATTCTTCAGTTTTCTTCATTGTGAGTGGGTGTATTATTATGTTTTTTTTTTTTTTTTAATCTCTTATGATGATGAATAATAACCAGCTCATTGTGCAACATTTAATGTAGCTGTTATAATATGTGGTATATATCAAGGTAATCCGATTATATATACACAAGCTGCTGTAGCATTAAATACTGAGTAGCAAATTGGTTATTGTTCACCATATTATGATAGCATTGTGGATGGATGTTGATATTTTTTCTTTCTTTTTTAAATCTTTTATGATGGGGAATAATAACCAGCCCATTGTACAGCATTTAATGTAGCTATTACAACATGTGGTATATATTAAGGTAATCCAAAAAGTATATATCAAAGTAATTCGAAGATATATACACAAAACTGTTGTAGCATTAAAACATTAAATACTGAGTACCAAGCTGGTTATTGTTCACCATCTTATGATAGCATTATGGATGGATGTTGATAACTTCTAGGTTCATTTTGAGTGTAGCTTTTCTTGTTGAGAGCTGCCGGGTTTCTTCTTCCCTGTTATATAATGGCTCGAGCAATGAATGTTCTTCAGCTTAGACGTCAGCGTCATCAGGTAGAAGTTATTTTAAACTTTCAGTAAGCACCGAGCAGTGTGTTATTAAAAATACTGCACAGACAATATATAGATGGTGGGTATACTGTCTGTGCAGGTACTGCAGGCACTGCTCTGTGCTTATTGAAAGCCATAGAGTTATTTGTTTATTTCTATGATCAGATTTGTTTTGATGAATCATATCTACATATTAAAGTTACCATGTTACATACACATTTAATTATGCAGGAAGAGGAAGCAATGACAACTAGAGGTGTGGCTATGGTCCCTGAAGGACAGGTCAGAGGTGTGAGGTTCTCCATGGCTGCTATTCCAAGAACAAATGCAACTCTGTAACAAATCTCCTTGCAGCATTGCTTTACCAATTAAACTAAGAAACATAATCATTTATTTATTGTTGTTGTACACTGCAATGGAAAAATGGAGGAGTTTTACATCTAAATGAAAATGAATGGAGTCGTCGTTCAGAGCATGGTGAGAAAGCAATGAAAGTAAATTAGTGCAGATTATGATGTTGTTTGGATACTTATAGACCAGAACATTTTTGGGTAATAAAAGCACAACTACAGCAGAACTACTTTCTCAAGGAGTATTTTAAATAAAGAGGTCTGATTATGTAAAAAAATAATTATAATTTTGAACGGACTATGTTAAAAAAAAAGGTTCTTAAGATATTATAATTTTGTGTGGGCAATAGATGGGGTTACAGTTTCATTACAACTTACAAATTTCTATAATGTATTGCACAATTTTTAAATGTACTCTATGATTTTTATAATGTTGTGTTTATTAAGTAAACTGGACATAATTCTTCTTCATCAAAAAAAAGTTTTTGAATACATTTAAAAAATAAAAAGGATTTTAGGATGGCACAATTTATAATGTATATTATAAAATTAGTATAATATCAAAATATTTAAAATAAATAAAATTAATAGTTAAAATAATTTAAAAGAATGGTTCTATTAATTATTTATATATATCATTAAAATAAGTCTAAAAGTAGAATATTTAAATAATTTTATAGTTAATTTATAAAAATTATTACAATAATTTATAATATTTTTAAAATTAATAAGATTGTCTTGAGAAGTCTTCTCTTACACAAACAAACAAAAGAATTTCATACATTAATTTGGTGTTGGGCTTGGCTATGACCTTAAAATTAGATTATTGTTTTTATTATTAATATTATTAATTTACATACATAAATTGAGAATTTTTTGGATGATGCAATTTATAACAAGTTAACTTTTAAACAAATTTTCTCTTTACAATCAATATATTAATTTGAATATTAAAAACACAAATAATAATAATAAAGTATTAATTTATATTAAATACAAAATTATGTAGAAATATATTATTAAAATGATTAAAATAATTAAAATCATATAAAATGGTGAAAACAACTCTATCATATCTTCAAATTCATGTTGTTGAATAAGTTCTATTACAAAAATCTACAATGTTCATATATATATATATATATAAATAAAAATAAAAATAAAAATTATATGTGTTTGGATTATGAAGATATACATACAGTATTTTCTATTTGAATATGTGACTTTTAAGAAGTAACCACATATTATTAATAGTAAAAAAGTCCATACCCCAAAAACACACATCCGTTAGGGTTTAAATATGGAATTTTACCCATAAGTTCTTTATAGAAAAAAATCCGTTCTGCTTTAATGATAGTGCCTACTAAAGGTGGCTTTTTATACGTGCTGTTAGCGTTAGCCTAAGCCCAAATATTTTAAAAACGACATATTTTTGAGAAAAAAAGGCCTCTTATCAAGTCGCATCGCCTCTCACGGATCAAGTCGCCTCATGTCGCCTTTGTTCGGTTCAAGTCGCATCGCCTCATCGCTTCGAACGGCTCAATAAGTTTGACCTTCGCCTCATGTCGCCTTCGTTCAAGTCGCATCGCCTCCAGCCCTCCTTCTCACGGTTCAAGTCGACTTCGGCCTCTCACGGATCAAGTCGCATCGCCTCCAGCCCTCCTTTATTGAGAGGACCCTAAAGGGCATAAATATGGGCTTTTCTCACGATTAAAGTCGCAGCGCCTCATTTCGCATCGCCTCCAGGCCTCCTTCTCACGGCTATTATTAACTATTAGGTCCACACACACACACACACACACATATATATATATATATAATAGACTAAAAATTTTTGGCATGAACCAACTTTTTTCCTTACAATTAATATATTAATTTGAATATTAAAAAAAATAAAAATAAAATCATTAAATTTATCAAATAATAAAAAATAAAATTATTTAGTTTATATTAAACAATTAATTGTATAATTTAATAATAAAAATTTGTTATCCTTGCAATTAATATATTAGTTTGAATATTAAAAAAAATAAAAAGTAAAATCATTTAGTTTATCAAATAATAAAAAATAAAATTATTTAATTTATCAAATAATAAAAAATAAAATTATTTAGTTTATATTAAATAATAAATTATATAATTTAATAATAAAATTTTTAAAATAGTTGATTTTTTTTTTTATAAGCTCCATTACACTACTTCCCTAATTAGTTTGGTATATACAAAGTAAAATGTCATTTTTGATATTCATTATTTACATTATTATTTTGCATTTTGGATAAGTTTAGATTTTCTTGAATATAATTCTTTTTCATTTTTGAATTCATTATTTACATTATTATTTTGCATTTTGGATAAGTTTAGATTTTCTTGAATATAATTCTTTATAGGTTGATGTTATTTTTGCATTTAGATATCACATAATTGTTTTTATTATTATGTGATTATAATTTTGAATAGTATAAATGCTATGCCTCATTATTTAGAGACATATATGGTTGCATATGGTTGCAATATAATGTGTAATTTTTTTTGAAATAGCATGTATGTTTCAAGTCTCAATATATAGCTTAAATCTTAATTGAGATAAGATGTGTGCTAATTAATTTTGAATCAAAGAAATACAAATTCCACTTTGTTAAACATCATGGAAAATTGAGGCTAAAGAAATCTTAATTGAGCTTCATAATAATCTTTGATAAGACAACCTTAATACTAACTTGTCATCAAAGACATCGGTAATCTTAGTTGAGCCTCATAATAATCTTTGATCAAAATAGCCTTAATACTAACTTGTCATCAAAGACATTGGTCCATGCAACTAAGAGCCTCGATGGATGTCTACAAATTCATACATGACTTGTAAGGAAATCTTAATCCACTTATGCATAACCCTTAATCCATGTAAGAACACTAGTTGATCAAGAAAACACTTGTTAGATAGATACAATCTTAATTGATATCTAATCCATTGTAACACACCCAATCCCTTAAGTACCCTTTTAAGAGGTGGGATATAAATATTTTTCTTTCCTATAGCTTCTTTGAGCTCCTTGAAGAGAGGCACCATTGCCTTCTACTCTCTGAGAGCTTCCCAACAACTAGAAGCTCGTCCAAAACTGAGTTTTGGTTCGAGAGTTAAGGCCTTCTGAAGTTTTCGGGGTGCTATTGGCCAATGGCTACCCCTTTCTCCACATGGATTCACTTTCTTTGTACCATCCAACATGGCACTGTCATGACCCCGATCGTCATCCTTTTGAAATGACATCGCCGTGGAAGGAGGGTTCACAGGGGAAAATCTTTGTCGAGTCGTCATGGGCTTATCCGCTCCCAGAACGCCGGTGCTTCTTGTTTTTCCCTTTTTACCTTACCATACGGCCGACACCGGAACCTAGTTCTCCAGACTTCAGCCTATCCACTCTCTTTTGTACAATATTGAAGCTTCTCAGAGACCTGAAGTCCTAAAGCCTCTCTCTACTCCAGAATATACGATGGAGATTTGTTCCCTTTGGATCTAACGGTTAAGATTTACCTGCACTTAACCAATCGCTTGGACTTGACTAGAGGGGTGCGGTCCTACATCTAATTCATGTCCAATCCCACAATTCCACGTGGAGCTATCTAGACACACCACATCACCATGATGCACACTGACCCGTCCTCTCAGAGCTTGACACTACAACAGGGGAAACTTTGGCACTTCGACGCTTTAACACTTTTCTCTATTTGCAAATCCTATGGAGTTTCGAACCTTGAGTCCCGTGACATGGCTTCGACCCTTCAACCCTTTTTGGAGCTTGTGTCTTAGCACTCCAAACACCCAGAGTTTCAAAGTTTCGAACTCCCGGAGCGGGTCCCTCTTGCATACGCGGTGTTTTGAACGGGTGTCCCTACTACCATCTGCCACTTGGAAGATATGTGGCGATGATGCTACGTTGACACATGGTACCTATCTCTCCAACTCTATACCATATACGATAAATCAATAGGACATGTGGCTTAGCTAAGTGCTGACATGTGGTGGCTCTGTCACATGGTCGAACTCCACCATGTACTTTGTCCACGTCATCTGTTGACGTCACTTCGACCTTTGACACTTTGGGGAAACTCCATGCTTTGCATCTTGAATCACCCAAAGTGGGGTTTAGCCGGAGAGCCGAATAATGATCAGACGACCCATAATCTTCCTTCATTTGATCCAATGGAAGACATTTGGCAGAAGACAAGGGTGACACGTGGCCCAATTAACTGGTGACATGTGTCAAGGTCTATTTGACACATAAGGTCTGTGAAAGTCACAAATTGGGGTGACACATGGCACACCTACTATGGGTTCACATCACCCTAGGTGACAACAACATGCCACGTCACTCCAGCCTTCAGTGCTCCGATGATATTCTCATTCACCAAGATGTTGAACCTCTCAGAGGAGGACTTCTCCGAAGTACTTTACAATATCCTTTCACTAGGCTCGATCTAACGATCGAGAAGGGTCTCGAAGGATCCTTAGATCCACGGTCCATGTTACTTCGCGAGTTCAACGTTTGGAGGTTTTGACTGTGTAACACCTTTTTTTTTTCTCCTGGATTAGGCCAACGTCGGACTGACCACGGTCTAGATCTAATGGTCAGGAGAGATCCCGAAGTATCCTCGGATCGAAGGTCCTCGTCGCTTTGCGACTTCGGTGTTCGGGGGTTCCGCCTGTCTAACACTCTTTTTCTCCCGAAGTAGGTCAATGTCAGACTGACCATGGTCTAGATCCAACGGTCAGGAGAGATCCCGAAGCATCCTCGAATCGACGGTCCTCATCTCTTCGCAACTTCGGCATTCGGGGGTGATGCTCGTTTAACACTTTTTTTCTCCTAGAGTAGTTTAACGTTGAATGACCATGACGTAGATCTAATGGTCAGGGGAGATCTTGAATAGCCTCAGATCTATGGCTCGCATTAGTTCACGATCGAGAAGTGGATTAGAGTTTAACAAGGGGATGAATCCCATGATAACAGGTAAATGACCGCCAACTGTCGGTCTACCGTCAAGTTACCGGTCCGACAGGTCGCCTCTGATGCATTTGGACATTGCAATGTTCATTCTCCCTGGAGCTCCAGAGTCTCAGAGTCCTGAATAACTTAGCTCCCATTTGAGGGTATCGAAGGATTCCATGGACATGGTCCTATGGAAATTTGTCAAGCTCCAGAGACTACACATAATTCTTAGCCAATATTTGGTTAAGGTCATGGGCATGAGCCCATGGCCTCTTGGGAGACTGGTTTGAAGGAAGCACCTTCCATTCACAGAACTTAAGTTCTAAAATAGGGGAAGGTATTTTTGAGGGATCAACGGGACTGTAGTAGTCCTGTTGAGTCTGCCCCGACTCTAGAACTGTGAGGTTGATCCTTGGGAAAACACCTTGAGGATTTTCCAACCAACCTAAAGGCCAAACTTGTTACCTTACAACCATTCAAATGCAACAGTTTACAAAAGAACAGTAAGCATTACTACCATTAATTTCACGTGAGGAACAATTGATCAAAATCACAGACATTCAAATCATGCATTTCAATTTAAGTGCACAGGGTATATGAAATACTTATCTATTACAGTCGATCATCGAACAATTGACTGTGCATGTTCACCTTTCCACCCAATAGTAGGCTTAGAGGCATTCATTCTTAGCACTCTGGCCACCCCCGTGCCAAGCCATGATATCACTAGGGAAATTTTTCAATTTCTCAAAGGTTCTTTCTCTGTCACACCCTCTGTGAGGTTTATCATATGCTCCCTTAGCATCAAGCTCATGACCTTCTGCTCAGGTCATGTTTTCTGCAAACTCTCAGAGATCCTTTCTCTTGTTCTCTCTAGTAACCAGAACAAATTAATCTTCTGGTTCTTCTTCTCAGCTAGAGAGCCCTCACATGCTCTTTCTCCTTTTTGGAATGGTATGGTTCCCCTTCTTTTTATCAATATCTCTTATCTTGCACAACCTCTCCTTTTTCCCCAGGGAGGTTTTGGACCTGTCATGTTCCTTCTGTCAGAAGGAACTCGGGTCAATCTAGGCTTACATGAAAACTGCACTATGTGGTACTTCGGGTTGACAGTTTTCTGTCTCCTCAGCTAGACTCTCCATGCTTCCATTCATTGGGGTAGTTGATTGTTCAACCACCAGTCCTTCTTTCATTAACTGATTTTTCTTTGGGATCGAGATGAGGCTTATTATTTCAGCAAGGAGAATTTGGGTCATTTTGACATAATGAACCCTATCTATAATTTCCTCACTCTTTCCTCTAGTGATATCGTGGTCAATACTTCAAGGCTTGACCCTCACAGTAAGTTATTAGAAATCTAAACAATAATACATTTACATTGTTCACATGACATAGCATGGTAATCATAACTAATGATTAATTACATGCTGGAGGAAACAAGGGTATTAAAATCCCCTCCCCCTTAAAATGAACACTATCCTCGATGTTCTTTCTCAGTAACACTTGTCATGAATTTTTCATTTAGCTGATTCATAAATATTGATCCTCTTTCTTGGTTAGGTCCTTTCCAGACCCTTGGACTTCATCACCTACCTTCAATAATTTTGGACAACAAGCATATTAATCACAATTTCAAGCGAAAACATCTTACTATTGTGCAAAATTCAAGAGGAATGATTTCATAATGTAGCAGAATACTTATCTGTGTAGTTCGCGGATTTGCCTCCATCTGGATGTCTTGTTATCTTAGCTCAATTTTTTCCCTTGACATACACATTGTGTGCATGATCTCAATCAATAGTTTATAATAATTATCAAAGTCTCCTCCTCCTTGTGGTCACTCACCCTCCAGGACCAGGCTCAGGCTCAGGCATCCCCTTCTCTGTTATACAGTCCCTCAGGCGATCCATCTTTCCTTTCCAAGGATTTCTCACATAGGAAGAGTTATAAAGACTTCATTGAGCCTTATAGTCGAGGCATCCCTCATACTTGCTCTGTCGAGGTGTCCCTCTGGCTTGTGTTTCCACAACACAACATATTCTACGGTGACCATGGCTTACCATAGGGTTCTCCTATCTCAACAATATCATTTTTCATGCTTTCCAGCTTGACAACCTTCACTTTCCCGCCCTAGACATATATGTTTCGTCTCACCTGTATCACAAGTATACAAAAAATATGAGATATTATCATCAATTTCAAATTCATAATTTTCTTGCAAATCTGTCACCCACAAATTTCCAAATTCCACATTTATTTTCAGATCTGTTCCACATAGGAACTTGAGTCACAAGTATGGAACTTTCCTTCCCATACCATTTTAGCTCAACATGAAATTGGTTTTCCTCATGGGCTTACAATACTTCCATGTCCAAGACCCTTTTCTTCCTGCAATTTCAACATTCCTCAGCCAAACAAATTGTTAGTTTTCATGCACATTATATTTTCAAAACTATGCATACTAATAGTCCAAGTCATTTTCATCTATTCAAGGGTACATAGAAAAAGGAAATATCATTATTTATGTATGCATCCTTTCAACATACCGAATTTTCCAAATGCAACTCAAATATCAGCTGACTTTAATCAGTGTGCCAATATTCATTCTCACATCCATACCCAATGTGCCCTTACATTAGGTTCAATTTTTCCATACTTATGAAAAGCACTTTGCCATGGCATGTTGGAGCTCAACCAACCTCTTCACCATAGGTTTAATCACTCTCATTCACTCTTACAGCAGGACTATGCTTCCTGCTATAGGCTGATCACGATCCCAATTCAACACACATGAAACTAAAATTTCCTATTGAATGCACCCAAGCATTCTTCCTTCATTAGTAACAAGGGTGACAACACTCATGGCCACCCAAAATTCTATTTTCTTTAACACCTCTACAATTCAAGTAGAGTATTGGAAGTTCCTCCTTCCTTAATGGGCAATCCATTGTCTACCCTCTTATGCAAACATGCATTTCCTTAATGCATTCCATGCAATGTGCTAACTACGAGCACCTTTATTGCCAATCTCCCTAGATTGGTCATTGTACCCATGGTACTCCTTACTCATGTATTTTCTTGCAAGGATTATAACTCATCCTTGATTGGCATAGTCTTCCTCTCTCTATTATTCAGATTCTTATTTCCTGAATCTCATCCTGCTTGGGTAGCAATGGCATACAATAGCCACTCAAAATTATTCACATATCAGTAAGATAATGAAATAGTTTTAGAAGGGGTTCTTACCAAATCCCTTCATACCTTATGCCATACAGGCATGAACATTTTTATACAAGTTTTGGGTGCTAGCACCCTTTTTTCTGATTTTTACCTCATCAGTAATGCTTCATGGGCCTCCCAAGGTCCCCTCAACAATATTTCAACATCAACCTTCTCACATTCACCCTCTTCTTGAGGTTTTCTACCATCGATAACTGTCTTTCCCAACAATTTCAATTTCTTTCTACACATGACATACATCACAATTATATTAGCCGACATGTAAAATAAAAATGCATGTATCATAGCATTCCAATCAATAAAAAAATTCCAGATATGTCCTAGCATATTTTTATGAAATTCATCACATTATTCTTAATGTTTCATGATTGCAACACAAACAATTCTCAATTTTTTTTACAATCATACAACCATCATCATTATGGTGTCAAAACATTTACCCGCATCATTAAATTTGTCTCTCATACCAGAGAAATACAATAAACAACAATAAAGTAGTCAAGGAAATATTCCCTTGTCCAACTCCTACACAACCCTGGACTTTTAGTCCAGCTAACTTATTTTCCATGGCCTCACCGCCTTTATTTAGTCATTTTCCCTTTTTTCATTTGTACTTGTTCCCACAATTTCTCTTCTAAGGCTTATAACTCTATTAAACAATTCAAAGTTTTTAGGGTGAGAAAAGTGTTCCTCCTTTTCTCTTTCTTTGCTTGTGCAATCTACCTATTATTGTGATCTCCATGCTCTTTTCCTTGAGCAGTCTTATTTAGGTTCACCTCAACCTTCTTGGTAAATCAAAATGCTACCACAACAAACCTTTTGTTTACAATGAATTATGAACCTGTGCACTCTGCACATTACCATTTAGTTATCAGAATATTCAATATTCATTTGTTAGTTTTCCACTCATACATTTTGTTTTAGAATGTAATCCAGGATTCTTACACACACACACACACACACACACACACACACACACATATACATTCATACCACTGCCCAATTCTCAACAGTCATTAAGGTTGTGACTATGTTCTCCTGACAGAGTCTTCACATAGTTCCTCCATAGGAAACTCCTTCGGCATGTAACTTCCTTATTGCATATCCATCACTATATTTGATGACCTCCACCTTGATTTAGATTCAGTTGTTTACCAACTATTCCATAAGGAATATAAACATGCATCTTTGTTATGCATCCATCTTATTTATCCACACATATTCCTTGTTTTGTTAACTTACATCCATGATGTACTTAACCACATGCATAATCATAAGCCTATGTGTAGCTACCATAGGTATATTTCACATCTCACATACATCTTTACTTTAAAATCATTCAACTCATGATTGTTCACAATCATTATCATGCGATCCCTGAAGGCATAATCATTTTGCCTCTTATCATGACAACAAAGCATCCTTTGTAAAATTCTAAGACCCGAGAGATCTATAATTCGATGAGAAAAATAATACTAATCCAATGAATTTGCAAATAAACAAAGAAGAGAGAGATAGAGAATAATTTACTCCACGAGAATGAAAGTATTCACAATAATTCTCAATATGTTTAAAATTACAATGAGATCAATCCAATATGTAGAGAGGAATTGATCTTGTTGCTAATAATAACAACTGCCACTAAAAGCAGTGTAAAAATAGCTAAAGCACATGCCTAAACCTCTAAAACCCACACCTAACATGAGTATGATAGACTAAAAAGTGCGAGTTATCCATAACTAACATGCAAAACATGCAAGTTTACTAAAGAAAGGGGGTAAATCCCTAAAATCAAGAGACAATTTCCTTGATTTAAGGAGGGAGTGCACTCTCCTTCATTTAGGTGTTTAAATTATGCATGGAGGTTGGAAAGAAGTCACTAAGTGGAGTTCTAAATAAATAACTCAAATTTAACTCCCTAAACTTAAGGAAAACTCCCTAAAATCAAGGAAGGTGTCTCCTACCCTCTCTAGAAAGTCGAATCAAGTGAGGAAACATGCATTGGGATGCATTAACCAAGGTCTAGGTTCCTAAGACAAGTAATACACCAAGGGAAGTTAGGATTACTATCTAGCAACCCCCCTTAAGCCTAAATGTAGTGACATAATAAGAAAATGTGAGTCCCGGCTACTAGGCCATTTTAGGTACTCAATACAATAATGAATCCCTCATAAAACGAGGAAAGAGGGAAAACCTCGTGGGACCCCCCCCCAAAAAAAAAAGAGGACATGCAAAATGTTAAGTAAACTATGAGAGTCTACCCAACTATCTCTACCACAACCAAAAGATCCTGTAAGTCAGAGAATTTCTTCTCAGTGAAGGATTTGGTGAAGATGTATGCAACCTGTTGCTCAGTAGGGCAATACTACAATGAAATCACTCGATCATGAACATAACCATGTGGTTTCTCCATATATATCTCCTCCTTCAGATATCTGTGAATAAAATAAATCTTCACATCCATGTGATGGAATTCCCAGTGTCAAGAAGCTGCAATGGCCAAAAATAGCCTGATGGAGTCCATTTTTGCAACTGGTGCAAAAGTCTCGGTATAATCAATGCCATGTACCTGAGAGTAACCTTTAGCAACAAGATGATATTTATACTTAATGACCTCACATTTTTCAGCCATCTTTGTCCTAAATATCCATCTACATCGAATAATATTTCTTCCTTTCAGAAGTGGAACCAAATCTCAGGTTTGGTTCTCCATAAGAGCAATGTAACCCTCATCCATAGCAACTTCTCAGAAGGGGTTTCTTGTGGCCTCTGTATATTAATGTGGATCTTCTGAAATTGAAATATAACAATGTATAGGAAACAACTTCTTTGTGGAAGACAAGGCAGTGGGGGCCTCAAAAAACTGTGATCTAGTCCTCCTCGGATCCGCCGGATTATTGACTAGTTCACCGACATCATGCAAAGTATTTTTGGCCCAAATTGGTAAGGGATCCAGAGAAACCATGAAATTATAATCAACCTATGAATATGATCCAAATATCTTCTTGTCGTCATTATATGAAGTTCTCAAATGAGCACCCTCTTCAATTGTTTCATCCAAAAAATCCTCAGCAGGCTAATCTGAAACTACATGCAGTGGATCCTCTTCAAACTTCACACTTCGAAAGTACCTATAATTATGATTCCCAAATATATCATGCCATAACTTTCTCCCTTCATTAGTATTATTCAAAAAATATGTACATACATATTTGGGAATGAAATGAGAGAAGGAATACAACCAACAATGATGATCTGCAACACCGTGAGCTATCCGGGACCCTGTTTTTAAGTCCGAAATCTCCACTGAATCTGGATAGAATTCGACCTTTCTTCCAGAACCTGAATGTGTGATCTGATATATGGAAAGAAAGTTCATGGAAAATGAGGGGGTGTGCAACACATTATCAAAATATCCCCCTTCCAAAGAAACTATGCCTTTACCACATACCTCAACTGGTGTGTCACCTCCCATGAGAATAGAAGGTCCTGTGCACTCTTCAATGGATGAGAATGATTCTTTATTTGCATACATATGATTTTAAGAACTTGAATCAAGTATCCAAGTGGATGGGGAGGATGTGACAGCCATGAAAGTGTGACCATCGTGAGCTTTTCCTCTTCCTTCGATCAGTTTTTCTTCATCCTTCTTCCTTGCATTTGACGGGACCATGAAATTGTTTTGTTATAGCATCTTCGCCATCTCATCTATAGTTTTAATCATACAAGAATATTCAGGATGATAACCTTTTTGACAATAGCTGAATTTAGATATTTCCTCTTTATTCTTCCCTTTGTGATTTGAAGAAGATTCATCCGTCGGCTTCAAGAACTTTTCCTTTCTAGCCTCGAGGTTTTTTCCTTTCGCCTTTTTTCGATCTTTGAAATTTAGTTTGCTTGCCTTGTTTTCTGCAAGAGAATGATCTCTAGAACCCTTTATGGAGCCCATGGAAACTAATTTTTCTGTCTCTTGAGTTAGTTCTTCAATAAAATAATCTAAATAGGGCATTTTCCACTTCGTAGTAGTTAATTTTGAAGCATGAAACGAGGAAACACAAACTGAATAATTGGGACCTAGTTTTGAGAGAATGTAAAGGATGAGTTGCTCATATTTTTTCACTACTTTGCAATCTTTAATCTCAAATAAAAGAGATTTAAATTTTGTAAAATACTCTTGCAAAGAATCAAAATCTGACGGATTCAAACCTATGAGCTCGTTCTCTAAATTGTAGGCTCGAAGTTCATCTTGTTTACAGAACAACTCTTCCAAATTGGTCCAGACCCCGTTGGGGGATGATACAATGTCGACATGGAACATCAAGTCCCTTGATATGGAGAGACATATCATCCCAAAGGCTTCATCCATTCAATTGAAATACCTTTCCTTCTTCACAACATTCGTTGGCTCAACTTTTGTACCCATTGTTATCCGGTAGAGACCTTTTCTTCGGAGAGAAAGGGTGATCTTGAATTTCCATTCAAAGTAGTTGAATGGATTTAGGACAACATGCTTGGGTTGAAGGTGTGGATCCATTGATTTTTTCTACCTCCTTTGATGATCTTTCACCTGCAAATAAAACTAGTATACCTCTCCCTCAGATTCCCTGAGGCTCTGATACCATGTTTTCTTTGTTGAGTTGATGCAAGTACTTGTAATTAAGATGCCCAAATATCTCATGCCATAACCTAATATCTTCATTAGTATGAGTAAAAAATGTTGTACATACATATTTTGGAATGAAATGAGAGAAGGAATACAACCAAGGGAAGTTATAATTATGATCTAACATCCTTGATCATTTACTCTTTTGTCTATTTATACTAGCCTTTCTTGAGGGAATGGAGCACATTCCCCTCAGGTTATCATTGAAAATAAAAATTTCATGACTCTTCAGGATAGAGACATCCATGGTATTCATTTAATCTTGGCAAGTGCAATTCTTGCCTTACATTTCACTCATCCAGGCAGTCACATCGTGCCTTTAGTATACATATATTCTTATATCATACATGTGCATCACTTGCACATTCAATATCATTCATATCTATTTGGTCTTAATATTAGTATTCATATCAAGAAACCTATTCCGAAATGATCTTTTACACGACTATGGTTGAGTTATTATGCATGTGTTAATTAACCAATTAGAAAGATTAATGAAAGAGGAAGAAGTTATAGAAGAAGTATGACAACCATATACACATGTGAAGATCTGAAATAAAGCATAAAACAACAACAAACCATAACACCAATGTGATAATGGAGTTTGACAATCTTGCCTACGTCTCTGGGCCTTGTCTCAGTGGGCTTTGCTTATTTTTGTTCGAATCTTTACAAGTACATCATGATAGTGCAAAAAGTTTACAAAAATGAGTTGGTCATGCTCTAACAGATCTCATGAACCCATCAAAAGAAACAACACCCAAATTAGATGAACAAGGATCCCAGAAATGGCCCACAAAGGTGCACTCCTCAATAGCTTCCTTGCATGAAAATGGCTTTGGCTCAACAATTCGATAGAATAAACCTATTATGAACCTCCTCCCATGGCCTTAATAAGGCCTAGTTTATATATATCTGAAGTTGATAACCATCTCCCAACTTCCTCCCAATATCTAGCCTCAAAAAGGGCCCAATATCCCCCAATATTGGCCAAAAATATCCAAAACAATTGATAAAATCAATATAAAATCCACTATTATAAAGTTTATAAACCACTTTATAACAAAATTTGGGCTAAGCCCCCTCCCTCCTGGTGCGTTCCCTTAAAACACAGTCACATGGCTCATATGGCCAAGCGCCAGCCCCCTCCTCCGTAAGCTCTGGTCACCTTTCAACATTCCATGGGATCGAGTCTTGAACTAGGTGCCTAGATATCGAGTATCTAGCCCTGAGTCATATATCAAACGCCATGAAAATGAGGCTTGATGGTTCTATCCATACCCTCTCCAACAACAAACCCTAGGTCATATGCTAGGTTTTTGCGTTGGGTAACAAAACCACGAGTTGGGGCTAGGCCCCAGACCCCCCCTTTCCACCAATACCCAAACACTTTCACTTTAAATAAAAGTTGAGCTATTACGGGTTAAGAAACAGCTTGGGGTGGGCTGGTAGCCCGACCCCTGCCAAACCATTCACCCCTGTCATAGGTCCGGGGTTCAAGTCTGTTGAACTCCAAAAGTTTTCCAATAACATTTAACCAACCACTGGGTGCCACGTGGAAACCCATGTCTGGGCTACGTGGCACCACGTCACTCATCCACATGGATGCCAAGTGTCCAATCCATATTTTCCTCACTGCCACATCATATACCCTGTCAGCGTGTCTTCCACATAAGTTGTACGAGCATGCCATGTGTCACCCTTGCAGTGGTGACATGTGTCACCTCCCGGTTGGTCCACCTGTCCTATCCATGTCAGCATCCGTATGCCCTATTAGCCTACCACGTTAGCATCTATATGCCTAGTAAGCCTACCAATTGTGCCTGCCACGTCTATTGTATGGCCATATGACCTATACAGTCAGCTGCCATGTGGCACTATACGGACTGCACAATCATCATTGTTTTCTGCCTATTTGGCAAAATGAACAGATCACCATAACTTGAGAATACAACATCTGTTTGAGCCTGTTCAAGTTGCATTGGGTTCATATCAATGAGGCCTACACATACATCTGTTTTGAAGCCATTCTGAGAAATTTTATTTTTAGGCCTTTCTGAGCCCCATCAAGCTCCTGGATCCGATTCTGGATCACACCTCCCCACTAAGGACCTTTTGGTCCCAAAAAATGTTACAAAATGGATCTTACTGATTACATACTCATAAGGAAAAAAACAAAACACTATGTTGTTCGAAATAATGTTATAACAGGTCATCATTTCAACATGTGTGATTACATTAATGGAAGCAAAATACAATGAAGTTGTGACATCCACTTCTGGCAAAACCAAGTGGTTGGTTTCTTTCCTTCATGGTGTTCCTCTTTATTTGCTATTAATATTTCTTCCTTCATGAGTACATGTTCCATCCTTTTGTCCTTCCTTGGACAAAGCTCCATATTAAGCTTCCAACAACTAGTCTTTTGATGTTCACTCCTATTGCAATAAGTACAGTGAATGTTTGGCATCCATACATGTTTACCCTTTTATTTATTCCATTGTGGAGTTGAGTCTTTATGTCGTGTTTCCTTCCTGGTCAACATAGGTTTCCTGTACAAAGTTTGTCTCTTCCAACACTTGGAAACACAATGTTTGGGTGAATGGAAAAATGTACATGGATACATATTCCACAAGTTTCAGATTACATGATTATGTTTTTTATAATAAAAAAGAGAATTGGTAAAATTATGACCATTATACCTTCCATGTTGATCTTCAATTTTCTTTGGAGATGACTTGCATTCACTACCACAATCAAGGAGTGATGTGCCATTACCTTTTGGGAAGTGTTCCTGTAATGTCTTAAGCTGGCCATTTGAAGCATTACTTGCTTCCGAAGTTTTGGAACCCATCTTGGAGAATGCTCCAATCTCCACTTCGCCATATCCCAATCCTAAATATCGAGGCCTTTCCACAACCTCAATGGGATTAACGATACCTTTTCCCTCAATTCCAATGCCCTTTCCTTCATAACCCATCTTGGTTAGCAATCTCAAACCTATGCCTCTTGTATGTTTTTCAAATGCACCAAAACCATCTTGAAGGGAACAAGGAGAATTTGATGAATGACCTTCACTGGATACCTCATAGATGTTTTCTGAAATAGATGTAGAAGGCACTTCCTTCAATCCTTCTTTGACTTTGTTGTTCTTTGAATCTTTCACTTGAACCGACCTCTTTCATTCCAAGTAGTATTCATACAACAATTTCATCATCTTGGCCATGGAAAACAATGAATTTCTGAATTCCTTCTCATCTTGAGAAAGCCCTCCTGTAGATGCCATTTTCTCCCTTGAGATGAGCTCTTCCTTGGTTAACATGCAAACTCAAATTCCAAATGTCAACTAGCTCTGATACCTCTTGATCCGAAATGATCTTTTACACGACTATGGTTGAGTTATTATGCATGTTTTAATTAACCAATTAGAAAGATTAATGAACGAGGAAGAAGTTATAAAAGAAGTATGAAATTCATATACACATGTGCAGATCTGAAATAAAGCATAAAACAATAGCAAACCATAACACCAATGTGATAATGGAGTTTGGCAATATCGCCTACGTCTCCGGGCCTTGTCTCAGTGGGTTTTCTTATTTCTGTTCCAAAAGGTTACAACAATGATCTGGTCGTGTTCTACTAGATCTCATGAACCCATCAAAATAAATGACACCCAAATCGAATGAACGAAGCTCCCAGAAATGGCCCAAAAAGGTGTGCTCCTCAATAGCTTCCCTACATGACAATGACTTTGGCTCAATAATCTAGCAGCATAAACATGTTCTGAACCTCCTCTCATGGACTCAAGAAGGCCTAGTTTTAATAGATCTAAAGTTGGTAACCATCTCCCAACTTCCTCCCAATATATGGCCTAAAAAAGGGCCCAATATCCCCCAATATTGGCCAAAAATATCCAAAACAACTGATAAAATCAATATAAAATCCACTATTATAAAGTTTATAAACCACTTTATAACAAAATTTGGGCTAAGCCCCCTTTGGCTTGGTGCATACCCTTAAAACAAAGTTACATGGCTCATATGGCCAAGCACCAACCCCCTAGGGGTTGCGCATTGTCCCCTCCTCCGTAAGCTCTGGTCACCTGTCAACATTCCATGGGACCGAGTCCCGAACTAGGCGCCCAACTATCGAGTATCTAGTCCCAAGTCATATGTCAAATTCCACGAAACTAAGGGATGAGGGATCTATCCATACCCGCTCCAATAATGAACCCTGGGTCATATGCTAGGTTTTTGCGTTAGGTAACAAAACCATGGGTTGGGGCTAGGCTCCATCGCCCCCCTTTCCGCCAATACCCAAACGCTTTCACTTTAAATAAAAGTCGGGCTATTACAGGTTAAGAAACACCTTGGGGAGGGTTGGTAGCCCGAACCCTGCAAAACCATTCACCCCTGTTGGAGGTCAGGCGTTCAAGTCCGTTGAACTCAAAAATTTTTCCAATAACATCTAACTAACCAATGGGTGCCATGTGGTAGCCCATGTATGGGCCACGTGGCACCACGTCACTCATCCACATGGATGCCAAGTGTCCAATCCAGATTTTCTTAGCTACCACATCATCTTCCCTATCATCATGTCTTCCACGTTTCGTACCTTCCACGTATGTTGTACGAGCATTCCACGTGTCACCCTTGCAGTGGTGACATGTGTCACCTCCTGGTTGGTCCACCTGTCCTGCCACGTCAACATCTGTATGCCCAATCATCCTGCCATGTCAACATCCATACATTGAGTAGCCTGCCAATTGTTTCTGCCACATCATATGTATGGTTGTACATCCTGTACATTCAACTACCACATGGCACTATACGGACTATACAGACTATACAATCATCATTTTTTTGCATGTTTGACAAAACGAACAAATCGCCATAACTTGAGCATACAAAGTCCGTTTGATCCCGTTCAAGTTGCATTGGGTTCGTATCAACGAGGCCTACACACACATTTGTTTTGAAGCCATTCTAAGAAATTTGATTTTTAGGCCTTTCTGACCCCCATCAAGCTCCTGGATTTGATTCTAGATCAAAACCTCACAATGCATTAAATCCATGCACTCAAGCATATAAAAACATAGCCCAAACATTCATCATGTAAGCTCTTTGCTTGCACCTTTTCCATTTCATTCATACACATGGACATATCATACTTCCATATCCTCCTCCCAAGGATCTTGTTGCCATCCTTATGACAAGTCTCATAGAGACACTCAACACTGCGTTTCTCTCTCAGTTGAGAGCTTGCAGCCATATTATTTTTTTAAGAATGTATACACATATTTCTATATATGTAGGTGCATCGCTTGCACCTTTTTACCTCATTCATTCACATTGATATTTTAGTTTTAATATTAGTGTTCTTTAGTGAGGGATTACAATCAATCACATGACTAGTCTCACAGTCATAATTCATACTGATGTTTCCCTCTCTACATGGAAATAACCAACAAGGGTCACTTTTTCCCTTTCTACTGTAAAAACCTTCCATAATTTAGAATTCATATAGGTAGTTATTGTATCACTCAAGGAAATAAGATAACCACTTCTAGTCTCTTCTTCATGCCTCAATTCATTCTTGGTCAACAGATCTCTACAAGGGAATATTTTCCTAAACTCCCTCTTATATCTATTTGAGCATACCAAGCCATATCCATATGGATACCATCCACCTCTGGATTTCAATACGATCCACTAGTCATCCAAAGGTGTTTTGACACCTCCTTAATCAGACCTTTCATCGGTCTCTCATAAATCCTTACAACCCTATCTTATTAAAGTAATAGGCTGCAACATGATCAACATTTCATTCTTTCTATTAAATCCTATTAAGATCCTGAATAGATCTACAACTATAATCACCACAAATACTAAATACACAATAGATCCACAAAGAAATATAAAAGAAACCACACTATATTATTACCAAACCCTTGAGGTACGACAACACCATACAATGGATCGTATTATGGAAGGGATCCTCTCCTGTTCACTTGCCTCTTCGAGGGGGCATTCTCCTATGGAGCTACAATTCACAATACAATACTCTCTTCATATTCCATTACATTGCTTGAACCACTTTATATAGTGCTACCATCGCCTAAGAACATTCTAAAGTAGGAATATTCTAGAAGTAGAACCTTCTAAGAAGTCCTCTTACATTTATTATATCTAACTACCCATTTATTATATCTAACTACCATAGTGGGCCTTATTTAATAATATAGTGGACCTAGTCCACCTTACATTGAATGACCTCCACTATTATCACTATGGGCCCTCTAGGCCCCCACTACTACCTCTCTAGCTACCTAGCATTCCATCCCCCTTATGAAAGCATTGTCCTCAACACTTGATGTACAACCATATACCAAGGTCCCATGGATAATTGTGGACCATAATGCTGAAGAAGACTGGAGAATCAAGGTCCCATGTAGAAAGGAAAGCCACCATGTTGAAGTAGTCCAACCACCATTGTAAGCCTGGGTCCCATGTTCAAGTGCTCATGTGAACTCCCCGTGGAAGATTTTGGAACCCAATAACCAACTCAAAATGATGCTCCAAAGACTGACACTTGTCATGTGGATCCAAATAAGAAGATCCATTTACATAGTGGAAAATGGTCGTAGCAGAATCTGAAATGAATAATACCATTGTAGAATATGCAAGATGGACACTGGTAATAATCATTGGCTCTCTATTTGTCACATTGATGCTCTCTATATAAGGTGGATTAGAGTCATCAAATAAAATATGAAAGTGGTTGTCATCCCAGAAATTACAACTATCCATATACCAATCATCACAATCGGCCTCAAAATCATACCAAGCATATATTTCTTGATTATATTTATCCCTGATGTCCTCCATAATAAATCTCTCCTGCATACTATCCAATGAATCTTGAATACTACAAAAACTATCATTGAGGCCATCTGTAAGGTCATGCAATCTAACATCCAATGTGTCATACAATTGGGATTTGAATGCTTCAGTAATTTGTAGAATTTCTTTGAGGGTTTGAGAGGAAATAGCCATATGATCACCCTATGAACTCTTCGGTCCCACAACCATCATGAAAAAACCCAAAAAATAGAACAATAAGTTACGGCAGAAAGTCATGAATTTTTCTGGAAAAACCCTAAAAAACTACTGAATTTAAAATGCTCATAACTTCACTTCCCAGACTCCGCTTCGATTGTTTTTTTTATTTTTATAAATTGGGTGAAATTGTGAGAGGAACTTAGATAAGTGATTTGTTTGGACAAATTCGGCCTCTAGCTACTATAGAAATAAAAAAATCTCATCATCGTCTGCGGAAAAAACCTTGAAAATATGCAAATTTTAAAACTTCAATATCCTGACTTCTCGGACTCCGTTTCAGACGATTTGTTTCTCCAACTTGGGTGATTTTCTGAGAGGAACTCATATATACAACCCGTTTATGCAATTTTTTCACAAAAATATACCAAAAATTTCTGGAATGTCGCGGCCCTCTTTTTTCTTCTCTGAAAAATAATCTGCAAATATAAAAAATATTTGCCCACAATATCTGCCAAGGAAAGTGCTTTGATACCACTTGTTAAGACCTTCTAAGAATTCCTCTTACATTTATTATATATAACTACCCATTTATTATATCTAACTACCATAGTGGGCCTTATATAATAATATAGTGGACCTAGTCCACCTTACATTGAATGGCCTCCACTATTATCACTATGGGCCCTCTTGGCCCCCACTACTACCTCTCTAGCTACCTAACAAATCCTGCTGACATAAGGTCATTCTCATATAAAATTTCCATTAGTATACCATACCTTACAACCCACCATAGATTATAACATGCCTAATTTGCATGTTCAATATTTTTCCATATGCATTCTAACATATCCTTGTGCACCAATAATTTCACCTATGTCTGCAGTGCAGATATATTCCACTTTCTTACCTCTTTTCATTATTATGCATAGGCATTCCCTTGAATTAACATGGATATACACTCCATTAGCACAACCATGAGCTTTTGAACTTGCTTGTGTCACCTCGTTTCTTCCATGAGGGTTGTCCTCATCCCATAAGACTCCTTTTAACTTTGCAAAGAGGGGATTATCCCAATAATATTTTTTAGTTATGACAGGTCAAGTAGGTTGATTTCACATATTTACATAAGGCCTCTAGACATGGGGGATCGTTCTCCCAATTCCAAATCCTTCATTTAATCAACACTTTTAATTAACAAAGGCTTCATAAGCCCACTTTTTAGGCAATTCCTACCACCTATTCAGTTCATGTTCCTTCTGGACTCAAGTACTCCTTAAAACAGGTTTATTCCATTTGCATCCAATTTTATTATTAATTCCCCTCAGCATAATCCCACTTTTGTAGGATTGGCTATCATTTCTCCAAAATAAATGATAGGATTCTTTTTCCACAGTCTAGCATGATTCAATTTCATTGGGTAAAATCCCAACTGAATTTTAATCTTCATCCTTCTCCTCAAGGAACTTATGCAGATAATTTCCTTATGGAAGTAATACTCTCAACAAGCTTATCTTAGCCTTGGTAAAATAGTCTTATAACTATTCTCCAGCCCATCCAGGCCTATGTTTGAATCATGTTCTGCTAGATAGGGTAGGGCAAGGTTCCCTCTCCCTTAAAGTTTTCTAAGAAAGAAACATAACCACTTGACTCTTTCATGATCCAAAGTAGGATAAGTGTTGTTTCCTGCTTTGATACCACTTTGTAACACACCCAACCCCTTAAGTACCCTTTTAAGGGATGTGATATAAAATTTTCTCTTTCCTATAACTTCTCTGAGTTACTTGAGGAGAGGCACCATTTCCTTCTGCTCTCTGAGAGTTTCCCAACGAATAGAAGCTCATCCAAAACTGAGTTCTGGTTCGAGAGTTAAGGCCTTCTGAAGTTTTCTAGGTGTTATTGGCCAATGGCTACCCCCGTCGCCATGTGGCATCCACGTGGCTTCACTTTCCTTGTACCATCCAAAATGGCACTGTTGCAGGCCCGATCATCATCCTTTTGAAATGACATGGTTGTGGAAGGAGGGTTCATAGGGGAAAATCTCTGCCGAGTCGTCGTGGGCTTATCTGTTCCCAGAACCTTAGTGCTTCTTGTTTTTCCCTTTTTACCTTATCATGCGACTGGCACCGGAACCTAGTTCTTCAAACTTCATCCTATCCACACTCTTTTGTACAGCACTGAAGCTTCCTGGACACCCGAAGTCTTGAATCCTCTCTCTACTCCAAAATCTATGATGGAGATCTATGCCATTTGTATCTGATGGTTAAGATTTACCCGCACTTAACCAATCACTTGGATTTGACTAGAGGGGTGGGGTACTACTCCTAATTCGTGTCCAATCCCACGATTCCACTTGGAGCTATCTAGACACACCACATCACCATGACACACGCGGGCCTGTCTTATCAGAGCTCGACACTACAACAGGGGAAAATTTGGCGCTTCAACACTTCGATGCTTCGATGCTTTAACCACTTTTCTCTATTTGAAAATCCTTTGGAGTTTCGAACCCTAGAGTCCTGCCACATGGCTCTATCCCTTCGGCCCTTTTTGGAGCTTGCGTCTTAGCACTCTAAACACCTGGAGTTACAAAGTTTTGAACTCTTAGAGTGGGTCTCTCTTCCATATGTGGCGTTCTGCACGGGTTTCCCTACTATCATCTGCCACCTGGAAGATATGTGGCGATGATTCTACGTTGACATGTGGTACCCATATCTCCAACTCTATACCATATACGATAAATCAATAGGACACATGGCTTAGCCACATGCTGACATGTGGTGGCTCTGTCACACAGTCGTACTACACTATGTAATTTTTCCATGTCGTCTGCTAATTTCACTCTAGCCTTCGACACTTCAGGGAAACTCCATGCTTTGCATTCTGAATCACTTGAAGTGGGGTTTAGCTGGAGAGCCAAATAATGATTGGGTGACCCATATTCTTCCTTTGTTTGATCCAATAGAAGACATTTGACAGAAGACAAGGGTTACACGTGGCCCATTCAACTAGTGACACATGTCAAGGTCTATTTGACACACAAGGTCTATGAAATTCATGAATTGGGGTGACACATGGCACACCTTCTATGGGTCCATGTCACCCTAGGTGACAACAACATGCCACGTCACTCTGACCTTCAACGCTCCAACGATATTCTCATTCACCAAGATGTGGAACCTCTGAGAGTAGGACTTCGTCAGAGTACTTTACACTATCCTTTAATTAGGATCGATCTAATGGTCGAGAAGGGTCTCGAAGGATCCTTAGGTCCATGGTCCACGTTACTTCGTGAGTTCAATGTTCAAAGGTTCTGACTGTGTACCACCTTTTTTTTTTCTCCCAGATTAGGTCAATGTTGGACTAACCATGCTCTACATCCAATGGTCAAGAGAGATCCCGAAGCATCCTCAAATCAATGGTCCTCGTCACTTCACTACTTCGATGTTCAAAGGTTCCGCCTGTTTAACACTCTTTTTATCCAGGAGTAGGTTAACGTCGGATTGACGACGGTCTATATCCAATGGTTAGGAGAGATCCCGAAGCATCCTCAAATCAATGGTCCTCGTTGCTTTGTGAATTCAGCATTCGGGGTTCCACCCGTTAAACTCTCTTTTTCTCCTATAGTTGGTTAACGTTGAATGACCATGACGTAGATCCAATGATCAAGGGAAATCATGAATAGCCTCAGATCTACATCTCACATTACTTTGCAACTGATAAGTGGATCAGGGTTTAACAAGGGGATGAATCCCACGATACCAGGTAAATGACCGCCAACTATTGATCGACCATCAAGTTACCAGTCCGATAGGTTGCCTCTGACGCATTTGGAAATTGAAATTTTCATTCTCCCCAGAGCTTCGGACTCTTGGAATCTCGAATAACTTAGCTCCCTTTTGAGGGTAGAGAAGGGTTCCATGGACCTGGTCCTATGGAACTTTGTCAAGCTCCAAAGGCTACACTCATAATTCTTAGCCAATATTTGGTTAAGGTCGTGGGCATGACCCTGTGGTCTCTTGGACAACTGGTTTGAAGGAAGTGCCTTCCATTCATAGAACTTAAGTTCTAAAACAAAGGAAGGTATTTTTGAGGGATCAACAGGACTATAACAGTCCCATAGAGTCTGCCCCAACTCTAGAACTGTGAGTTTGAGCCTTGGGAAAACACCTTGAGGATTTTCCAACCAGTGCAGAGTCCAAACTTGTCACTTTACAACCATTCAAATGAAACAGTTTATAGAAGAATAATAAGCATTATTACCATTAATTTCACGCGAGGCACAATATATCACAATTACATACATTCAAATCATGCATTTCAATTTAAGTGCACAAGGTATATGAAATAATTATCTATTAAAGTCGATCACTGACCAACTGACTATGGGTGTTCACCTTTCCACCCAACAGTAGGCTCAGAGGCATTCATTCTTAGCCCTTTGGCCACCCCTGTAACTTCCACGACCACCCAAGACTGGGCCACGCTACACAAGGGAACACTTTCGTTCTCTCACTGTGAAACATACTGTAACATACCCAATATTCAACTGAGTTATGCCACATAAATTTTCTCTTCAAACTGCATCCAATTATAACATATACATACAACACTCTTTCAAAAGCTTTACATATAAACGTAAACAAACAATTACATTCTGTAAATATACGATTTCATACTGAAATAACAGTAAACACATATATGTAGGATATACAGTAACATAAGCACACAGACAGTTATAATCACATATATGATAAACCGTAACATAAGCACATAAATAACAATGCAGCATGTAAATTTATCATACGATTGGTACTTATCTTGGAAATATTGTCACCAACTGCGTATAGACCATCCACGAACCTCCTAGCCTTAGAATACACTGTTCATCACTCTCAACAGTGAGTCACCCCCGAGATGGTACTAAACTCCACCCAAGTAAAGGGATTTCCTAACTAGGCTAAAGGATCATAGACAACAAGAAAGACTCTGTCTCAGGTGCTCACTCAAATAACAACCTACAACCTATCATTCCCCACATGCTTGTCCCACCCAAGGAAGTGTGCCCCTTATCTACTCAACAGTCCCTCGTCTGCCCCAGTTCCCTTTTAGGGCTTCAACAACAGGCCAGACATGAAGTCTCAGAGCACTGTAGCTGCAGTTTAGCACCTTCGAGAAATCAATTCCCAACAATTCTCTCACTCAGAGAATTTCTCACGGGCCTAACAACCCACCTCTTCAATTTCCCACGGGCCTGACAACTCGCTTCTTCAATCCCTCTCCCAAGATAACCAGGTACACCAACCGTAAATGGTTATGGAAATAGGCTCAGATACAGTGAAATGAATGTATGAAGGATAACAGACCACGTGAGTGAAATGGTCATGGAATCATTGACTATATGCCTAAATGATGGATGGAATCATGGGAGAGATGATCATAAGAATGATGGTGAAGGTCCAAATGAGCTAAGTCCCCACGATATGTATGCATGTCCCCAACATGACACTTGTCATGTTGGAAGCTACTTTGGTCCACTTGTCCCCAACTTTAGAACTTAGGATAAAATAATTATCCATACTTTATGTTTAAAGAAATATTAATATAATATTCCTTTTTGGCTTAATCTCTATAGCTTATCCCTTTCCCTTAACTTTTGGCCCTCCCTTTCCCTAACTGGTGGATTTCATTCCTCCATCTCTTTTATCATGGTCAGTTTGCGTGCAATGATGTATTTTATATTAATCATGAGACATATACAAAATAGGCACACTGGCCTTTAACATCTAGGTGATTTGGCCTAATTCCAAAACATAAGCATCTCAACTTATAATAACTGGCTCACCAACCTATAACACATATCATATACACAAGGCTCGATGACCTCCATACTGTGCGCACTTTAGTTACTGCATGCGGTATCCGAGAATGTGCACACTACATCATTTTACTGTGCAGTACATGCACACACTATGCCATGAAAGGTGCATTACAAAATGATGTCAAAATAACTCACCAACTTAAGTACACTTACATTACATTTACAATTGGGTTTGGCTGAGGGATATTACAATCCCCTCCTCTTATTTATGCACTGTCCTCAATGCATCATATACCCATATACAACAAAATTTTCAAAAATCCTCAAAAATATGCGGGTATTTTGTCCACATTGCATCTTCATGCTCCCAAGTAGTGTCCTCAGGACCGTACCAGGTCCATTGGACCTTTACAAGCCCTATGGATCAATTCCTAAGCTTTTTGATTTTTCGGTCCAAAATGTGCACTAGATGCACTTGAAAAGCGCCTTCATGCTCTACCTGAATAACATTCCAATCAATAACATTATTAGCATCAGGTATATATTTCTTTAGCAATGATACATGGAATGCATTATGAACAGACATAGATGAAGGCACTGCAATCATATAAGCAACTAGACCAATCCTCTCTAGGATTTCAAATGACCCACAAAATCTGGCTGCCAACTTGGTGCAGCTTTCCAGCTTCAAGGAACTCCAGTTAACTTTCACCTTCAGGAAAACATGATCACCCACTTTGAACTCTCTGTGGGTTCTGTTCTTATCGGCATAACTTTTCTGCCTGTCTTGGGCAACTTTTAAATTCTGCTTAATTTTTATCATTTGGTCCTCCATCTCCTTGAGAAAATCTGGCCCAACTACTATCCTATTAGCCATATTATCCCAACTCACTGGAGTATTTCACTTTCTTTCATAAAGTGCTTCAAATGGGCTCATCTTCAAGTATTATTGATACCCATTGTTGTAAGCGAATTCTACCAAGTGTAGGTAGTCTTCCCATTTCGATGGTTTGTCCATCACATACATTCTCAGTATGTATTGTATCACTCTGGTCACTGATCTAGGTGGATATTGGTGGCCACCCACCTATTCCACTTGGACCCCCACCATTGCTTCTTTCATTTTTTCAGTTTCCGCAAAGTTTACTATTTTTAGCAGTTTTTCGGGTCCTGAACTTCCAGAGCCGTTTTGAGGCCTTAAACGACGTTTTTTGGGAAAACAGGGAGCAACAAGGGTTGTATATCGATGTTGCTCACCCAAAAGTTGTATTCCTCTGATAGATATTTCTAACGAGGTATGGAACACGTCAAACAGAGATCGTATGCCAAAGTTACGTCCCCGAGAAGTTGATGTACCATCTTACCCAAACGGGGCCCATAGTCTTGGCGTTTCATCTACTAGGGTTAGGTCTTTGGATGTTTAGGGTTTTCCATTATTTCTCAATAATAATAGGCCTTCGAGCCTCATTGTAACACAATTCAGAGGCCAGTAGCCGCCACATCTCTTCTCAGGGATAAGCTACCAGCGCCTTAGCTAGTTTATTTTCATTTTGTCTGTAAGCATATTTCAGTCATTTGTTATTAATGAAATGAAGTCTTATTTCTGCTGGATCTCTACGTTTATGTGTATTTCTGTATTTCATTGTGTTCCTACATAAATCTGTATCAGTGGTATTAGAGCGGTATGCTCATTCTCGATCCTTCTTTGCATGTCCTCAACGAGGTCGGGGTATAAGGAGTTGGGGCTCAATCTGGTTAAACCTTTGCAAGATCAGCCTCACAAACCCCGACGACTGCCCATGGGGGAAGAAAATAAAGATGAGGGAGCAGGAGATCCTATCAAAATGTTGCTTGAGGAGGCCCTTGAGAAACAAAGGAATGCGATGATGGACAACTTTGCCCAGATTCTTCAATGGATTCCCACTGGTGGCGCATCGACATCCAACAACCACTCTGGAGGCACCACTCCTTTTAAGGTACAAGTAAACTTTGACATTCCCATATCTGAGGTCGAAATAAATGCAGATGCCATAGATATGTGGTTGAATCTATTAGAAGGATATTTCTCGGTTCATGACTTTTCTGACCGAGAAAGGATTATTTTCGCACTCCTCAAAGCCGCCCCCCATGTCAAGGACTGGTGGGAAACCTACTCAGAGCAACAGGGTGAGGGGGAACCCTCTCTGTTCTCGACTGCACCCACTTGGAATTCTTTCCGTGACACCATCAAGGAACAATATTATCCCGTGGGGAGCTATGAGGACAAATACATACAATGGACTACGCTGCGGAAACAAAGGGACCAAGATGTGCATGAGATGACGAATCTGTTTCATACCCTATGCACAAAGTTGGCTATCAAAGATTTAGAAAAAAATTTGGTGTTAAAGTACCGCATTTGTTTGCATAGATACATTCAGGAGGAAATGGAGTTCCTCGACATCTCCTCACTTGGTGTTTCATACCGATATGCTACCAAGATTGAGTAGAAGTTCAAACAGAAGAAGCGAGACTTTGGGTCTATGAATCGGAAGCAAGGGAAAGGTACCCCCAAACCGCAGAACAATGGAACAAGCCAAGGCATGGAAGCCCAGGAAAACCCGCCAAATCCACAAGCAAAGAACAACACCATGAAGCCAAAAAAGGACACGAGGAAGTGGTGTGAGTTCCATAAGAGCTCCACTCACAACACAAGTGAGTGTTGGGCCAAGCAGTCACTGGTAGCTGAATTGAAGGATTCTGAATCGGATGCATGCTCCGACTCTGAATCAGAACCCGACAAGGGCAATGACAGGGGGAAGAAGATTATCGATGCGGAGCCTAACGCCATCATTGCCTCCACAAAGATCCAGAAGGAGTAACCAGAAGATCCAGAGGAGGTAGAGCGTATCTTCCATTCCAAAATGTGGGTAAAGGGTTCCTCGTTGTAGTTCATTGTCGACAGCGGGAGCCAAAAGAACCTCATCTCGGTAGAGTTCATGAAGTGGTTGGGCTTGCCGATCACAACACACCCACAACCATACACCATCGGGTGGTTACACCAAGGACGAGACCTCTGCGTCAACCAACAATGTGGCCTTCCCTACAACATCAAGCCCTTCATGGATGAGGTATTATGTGACATTGCTCCTCTTGATGTTTCTGATGTATTATTAGGCCAATCGTACTTGTGGAAGAGACATGTTTGTATGAGTCCAGGCCTCATGTTGTTATTATCACTGTGGGAAATAAGATGTATAGGATACCGGAGATAGAACCGCCTGCCACCATCTCTTTGGTTACTGCAAAACAATGTAGTAAGCTCATTTCCAAAACTAGGAAATTTGTTTTCCTGATGATCTGCCCTTAGGGAAAGAGGAAGACTATGGCCATGACCTCCAGATAGGGCCTCGCTGCATGAAAATAATAGATGGATAAGGTCGTGGAGGAGTACGAGGACATATTCACCTCCCCCGCAGGGGTGCCTCTACACTGCCAAGTCAAGCATCCCATCAATCTGACCCCAGGTGCGTCGTTGCCCAATGGACCCATCTATAGGCACTTTGTTCTAGAGAATGATGAAATCAAGAGGCAGATTCAGGAGCTGTTGCAGTATCTGGGATACATTATTGATGAGCGGGGGGTGCATGTGGGTCCAACAAAGATCCAATTCATTCGGGATTGGCTAGCCCCAACCACCCTAACAGAGCTCCACAAATTTTTAGGTCTTGCCAATTTCTACCGTAGGTTTGTGTTTGGATTCTCTCATATCACTTGGCCCTTGAGTTAAGTCACCAAGGGAGGAGCTAAAGAAAAATTATTTTGGTCTGAATCTCAACAGAAGGTGTTCGGGGAGTTGAAGCATCGCCTTTGCTCTGCACCAGTGCTCACATTACCAGACTTGCAACAACCATTTGAGATCGAAATAGATGCCTCTGACTATGCTATTGGGGCAGTCCTTACTCAACATGGGCATCCAGTGGCATATCACAGTGAGACACTTTCTGACACAGTCTAGAAGTATCCCACTAATGACAAAGAAATGTATTCCATTGTGCAGGCTTGTCGACAATGGAAGAATTACATTTTGGGAAAGGAAGCGGTCATCCACATAGACCAACGACCCTTGCAGTTCATACAGACACAAGGGAAGTTGCAGAATGATCGCCATCATAAGTGGTTCACATACCTGCAACAGTTTCATTTGAACATTAAGTACAAGAAAGGAAGCACCAATAATGTTGCAGACTGCCTCAATCGACCACCCATCGTTGCGCTAACCACTATGCTCAACTCTTGTGGGAACGAGACTTCCGATTGGCCGCTTCTCTACAGAAGTGATCTACAATTTGGCCACACGTACAATACACTCTTGGAGGGTAAGAAAGTTCCCAATTTTCACCTCTAGGATGCCTTGCTTTGTCACCTGGGACACCTTTGTGTTCCTTCAAGCGAGCGTGCCAAGATGATTTGGGAGGTGCACTACAGTCGGGTCGCTAGGCATTTTGGGGTCGAGAAAACCGTGGAAGTACTACAAAATTATTTATATTGGCCGAACCTTCGACAAGATGTTGGGAAGTACATCAAGTCCTGCACTGCTTGCGCCATTGCCAAACCGATCATCAAGAAGCAAGGCCTCTNCCCCCAGTCGACCTTGGGAATCCATCTCTATGGATTACATGTCGGGCCTTCCTTCTACTAAGCATGGCAATGACTGTTTTTTTGTGGTCATCGACTAATTCTTGAAGATGTCCATTATGATGGCCTGCAAGAAGAATATCAAAGTAGAAGCCACTGCTAAACTCTTCTTTGAACGAGTGTGGGTACACTTTGGGATCCCACAGTCTATCATCTCAGATCGGGACAACATGTTCCTCAGTACATTTTGGTCCAGCCTCTGGTCGATGCTGGACACCAAGCTCACCAAGTTGAGCCTCCCCTATGTACAACACAACTACAACCGGGCTCTCCATAGCTCAACCAGCCACAACCCCTTTCAAGTGGGCTTGGGATTCCAGCCACTATGTCCCATTGACATAGCCATGCCATTTGTGGCTACTCAGGAAGATTCAGCTCATGTCCAGTCTAAGGATGACAAGGAAACCAAATTCATTGAGCACATTCAACACATCCGCCAACAGGTTCATGACATCTTGGACAGAGCCAATGCTAAGTACAAGAAACAACATGATCAACATCGGGTGCCACACAACTTCCAGGTGGGCGACAAAGTGTGCGCATTTGCAAAAGGAGCGCCTCACTGGACCCCACTGCAAACTTCGTCCGCTCCGATATGGGCCATACACCCTCACCAAGGCTATAGGGGACAATGCCTTTGAGCTCAACATTCCACCATTCCTTGGTCTTCACCCAGTGTTCAATGTGGACTACCTTCGACCCTACTTTCCACCTCTACTAGACACATCCGACATGGAATAACAACTCACACCAACAGAGTTAAATCCAGACTACATGGAACAAGCCAGAACTGATTAGATCATGGATACACAGATCAAGCACACCCAAAAACAAAGGATACTACTATATCGAGTTGTCAAAGAAGGACAACTCCTTCACCAAAGCAAGTGGCTCACTAGGGACCAAGTTCAACAGAAGTTTCCTCATCTCATGGAGGAACTCAACGCAATGGGGACCATTGATTCCTAAGGGGGGAGGAATGATCTAGGTGGATATTGGTGGCCACCCACCTATTCCACTTGGACCTCCACCATTGCTTCTTTCAGTTTTTCAGTTTCCACACAGTTTACTATTTTTAGCATTTTTTTCAGGTCCTGAACTTTCAGAGCCATTTTGAGGCCTTAAATGACATTTTTTTGGGAAAATTGGGGAGCAACATGGATCGTATATTGATGTTGTTCACCCAAAAGTTGTAGTCCTCGGATAGATATTTCTAATGAGGTATGGAACACGTCAAATGAAGATCATATGCCAAGTTATGTCCCGGGGAAGTTGATGTACCAACTTACCCAAACGGGGCCCATAGTCTTGGTGTTTCATCTCCTAGGGTTAGGTATTTGGATGTTTAGGGTTTTCCATTGTTTCTCAATAATAATAGGCCTTTGAGCCCCATTGTAACACAATTCAGAGGCCAGTATCCACCACATCTCTTATCAGGGATAAGCTACCAGGGCCCTAGCTAGTTTATTTCCATTTTGTCTGTAAGCATATTTCAGTCATTTGTTATTAATGAAATGAAGTCTTATTTTCAATGCATCTATGCATTTATGTGTATTTCTGTATTTCATTGTGTTCCTACATAAATCCAGATCATTCACCCTCTCTGTTTGTCCATCAGATTTAGGATGATAAGCTGTACTAAAGTTCAGATTCGTTCTGAATCCTTTGAACAATCCTTTCCAGAAATTCGAGGTGAATTTCAGGTCTCTGTCGGACACAATTGTTTTAGGAATTCCGTGCAATCGTGCCACTACCTTCATGAAAATATCTACAACATCTGCTGCCTTGTGAGCAGTTTTCAGTGGAATAAAATGGGCATCTTTTGTAAGCTTTTCACCACCACCATGATCGAATCATGCAACTTTCTTGTTCTAGGCAATTCCATAATAAAATCCATTGTCACCACTTCCCACTTCCAGTCAAGAATGGGAAAAGGTTGCAGCAACCCTGCTGGGTGCCTATGCTCATCTTTAACTTTCTGGCATTCCATACATCTAGTGATGTATTCAACGATCTCTCTCTTCATACCTGACCAAAAGTAATGGCTCTTGATCGCTACCACGATTTTCTGATATCTAGGGTGCCCTGCATAAGGGACATTATGCATTTCATGCAAAATCATACGTTTCAAGTTCTAGACATTTTGAACAAAAATTATGTTCTTGTGCAATAATATTCCATCTATTCCCAAATTATAATTATCCACCTTTTGTCGCATCTTATTCTGTTGTAGCTTTGCTACCAATTCTCTGTATTGCAGATCTGCATTTGCAGCCTCCAGAATTTTTCTTTTAATATCAGTCTGATACATGCTAATGGCTGTGGCATTTAGTTCATGCACCCTCCTGCTGAGTGCATTAACCACTTTATTCTCTTTCCCCTTGATATGATTTATATCAAAGTCACATTCAATTAGAAATTTTAACCATCTGCTTTGCCTAGCATTTAGATTTGGCAAAACAAATAAATATTTCAGACCATTGTGGTCTGTTCTTAGCTCAAACCTATTCCCCATGAGGTAGTGTCTCCATTTCCTCAAGGCATGCACTATGGCTGCCAACTCCAAATCATGAGTGGCATAGTTTCTTTCATGCTCCTTCAACTTCCTTGATTCATAACATATAACAAACCCATTTTGACTGAGGACTCCACCAAGTCTTTCATTACATGCATCTGTGCATACAATGAATTCTTCATTTGGGTATGCAATCCTTAATTTTGGAGCCCTTGTAAATAATTGTTTCAAGTGTTGGAAACTCTTTTCACAATCCAGTGTCCACTGAAACTTCACCCCCTTTATTTGCAAGGAAGTGATTGGGTGTGCAATCTTTGAGAATAATTCAATTGATATTCTGTAGTAGTCTGCAAGACACATGAATGATCTCACCTCTGTCACATTATTCAACGCTGACCATTCTCTAATGGCTTCTATCTTCTCAGGATCCACTTCTATCCCATCCTTTGAAATGATATGCCCCAAATAATGAATTTGTTTATGATAAAATGAGCACTTGCTCAATTTGGCATACAACTGATGCTCCCTTAATACTTGCAACACCATCCTCAAATGATGTTCATGATCTTCCTTTGACTTAGAATATATAAGAATGTCATCCAAAAAGACAATGACAAACTTGTCCAGATATTCTCGGAAAACACCATTCATTTAGCACATGAAAACAACTAGTGCATTTTACAACCCAAATGGCACCACTGTGAACTCATAATGACCATAAATTGTCCTGAAGGTGGTCTTGTTGATATCTTCTTCTTTAATCCTTACCTGCTGGTATCTTGATCTAAGATTTATCTTTGAAAATATCTTTGCATCCTTTAATTGATCAAAGAGATCATCAATCCTTGGTAGAGGATACTTGTTATTATCAGTCAATTTATTCAACTGTCTGAAGTCAATGCACAATCTTAATGTTCCATCTTTCTTTTTCAAAAACAAGACTGGGACACCCCAAGGTGACACGCTTGGGTGTATATACCCCTTCTTCAAAAGTTCTTCAAGCTGCATTTGCAACTCCTTCAACTCTGGTGTACTCATTATGTAAGGAGACTTTGACACTGGAGCTGCTCCAGGCATTAGATTTATAGAGAAATCAATGTCTCTTTTTGGGGGTAGTCCTGGTAACTCCTTGAACACATATTCAAAATCTTCCAGGACTGCATAATCCTCCAAATTTGGCACCTTATCTCTAGGTGTCTCCGCCAAATGAGCTGCAATTATTTGACACCCTTTTTTGTAACATTTCTTCAGCTGCAATGCTGAAATTTCTCTAATGGTTACTGCCCTGGGAATTCCATGCACTTTCCTTGGTTTTCCTTCCTCATCCAAGCAAGTAAATGTTTTGTTATGGCAGTCTAGGAGAGTATGATGTTGGTCCAACCAATCCATCCCAATTAGACAATCATAGGAACCTAAAGGCAAGATGTTCAAATCTACCTTGGTGTTCATTCCATTCATGTCCATGAGGCATGAATTAATCATCTCTCTAACTTTTGTTCTGGCTCATGTTGCCAGCTGCACCAACCAAGATTTCCCATTCTTGCTTCTTGGCAATTGCAAACTTTCTACCATATTAGGGTCTATATAACTATGACTAGCTCCTAAATCAATTAAAATAGCAATGGTTTGGTTGTTGATCATACCTTCCACTTCAATCATGTGGGACTGATACTCTACTTGTTTTTTGTCCAGGGTTGCATAAATCCTTGGCACATATCTGCCCATGTCCTCCACTGTTTCAGCTTGCTGTACATTGTGAACAACCCTACCTTTTTCACCTCTGAGAGGACAATCTTTGAACCTATGATCTCCTTTACAACCCCAACATTGAATAGGTGGTTTCCTTGGACTTTGACTCCCTGTGTCAATTGTTCTAGATTCTTTAGGCGTTTGATGTCCCTATGGATTATTTCTGAAGAATGGCGGCTTAGCTCCCTTCTTCCTCTGATCCATATTGAATTTATTTTTGTCTTCCCAAGCCTTTTGGAAAGCTGGCCTTGCTTTTTGCTGATCATATAGGCATTTAGCTCACCTTATGGTCTCTTCCAATGTCTTGGGATCATGATACTATATTTGGTCACTAATGAATGATTGCAATCCACTCAAATACCTTTGAATTTTGACTATCTCATCCTTGATGAAAGAGACATACTTCAACAGTTCTATAAACCTTATCTCATATTCATCTATGGTCATACTTCCAAGCTTGAGTTCAAAGAAATCTTTCATTTTCTTGTCATGGTATCTCTTAGTCAAGTATTTCTTCTCAAAATACTTATTGAATTCCCTCCAAGTAACACTTTTCTCTTTAATGTGTTTCACCTGCACAAGTTGATCCCGCCACATGGAGGCCTTTCCCTTGAGTTTATAGATAACAATTCTACCTTCTGCATGAGAAGAATAATTATGCAATTGAAAATACTTTCTCATGCCAACAACAATGTTTCTGCATCTTCATCCTTCTTGTGCTCACCATCAAATGTAGGAGGTTTTATTTTGTTCATTTCTCCTCATAGCTCATCCACCCCAGACCTCTTATGCCTTCTGACAGGGGATGGACTTGAGCTGCTGCCTTCTCTCTTATTGGAATTCCTTGGGGAGTGATGGTGGTGTCTACTAACACTTCTTGCTTTTCTTTTCTCATACGAAGGTTTGTGACTTCTAGATTTTCTTAAGCCACTCTCCTTAACCAATTTCTTTTATATTCTATTCAAGCCTTCCAATAACTTCATGTTGAAGTCATCCTGCTGCTCCTTGGCTCTCATAAGCCTTTCATTATCAACTTTATGGCTTTGGACATCCTTCTGCAAATTTTTAATGGTCTCTGCCATATTCATGTTTTCATTCCTTTCTTCTCCATGTCCATTGGAGTTTGTTCCTTCAATGCCCAAATGAACATCCATCCCTCTGCTCTCATCTTGCTGACTGTAATTCCCCTGTGCCTCTTCCATTCCTATGGAATCTGCACTGATTTGATCTGATCTAGTTGTTGTTAATTCTGCAAAACCTGAAGCCATCGAAACTTATCAGGCTAACAATTCAACAATTCATGAAAAATATGAACCACTTTGGTTCAATATATACATCATAATTATCTCTTTTGATTTCCTGGTGTTATCACCATGAAAATTCTAGATAAGACTCAAGTCTTGAGAACATAGATGCGCAGCGCCTTCAGAGATACATCTGGGAAAAAGGTGGTTTGCTGAAACCACTTTCACCAAGATGCGATATCACGTGTTTCAATATGTCAAAACCACCACTCGTGGAATGAGCGACGGCTAGTCAAATCACCCCGTTTCACTCTTTCGGTACTTCACAACTATGTGATGTCAGTTGAACGCTGCTGATCTAGAATCGGATCCAGGAGCCTGACAGGGCTCAAAAAGGCTCAAAACTGAAAGTGCTCAGAATAAGATGAAACCAATTCCATTGGGTCTGTCTCGTCTTCTTGATTTTGGCCATATATTTACTTCATCAAACGGGCTCCGTATGCAAAAGATATCGCATTTTGATCGAAAACCCAAACAGGTAAAAAAGGGGGTGACTATACAGTCCGTACAGTCCACATGGCAGGCTGACTGTACAGGCTGTACAATAGTATGACTGACATGGAAGCATCTGGAGATGACATGTGGCAGATGACAGGGCATACAACATGTGATTTGGACCAGTCAAAGGGTGACATGTGTCACCACTATAAGGGTGACACGTGGTAGGGGCTGACGTGATAGGTACAGTGGCATGTTGGCTAGGCAGATACGTGGCAGACAGGTGGTCCAATCCTGTGTTGACAAGTGGCATCGTGTTTGACTAATGGGAAGGTGCCACGTGGCATGGGCTGCCATGTGGCACCCCTCTGTTGGTTATTGGTTTGTACAAATTTTGGGCCTCTGCTGGGTTCGACCGCCCAACCTCCTCCGAGCTATGGACTGGCAGGATCGGGCTTACCACCCGACCTGCTGATGTTACTTAATAGATATATGGAAAATATTTTATTTAAGTTGAATTCAAAGTTTAATTGGAGGCGGAAAGGGATGGGGTTAAGCCCCAACCCATGGTTTATTATGTGACATGTGACCACAGTGGCTAAGGGCACGGGCGCCAGAGCATAACCACTATGCGTGCAAATTTGGATAGGGCCTAGCCCTTGGAATTTGTCTCCTCCATGTAACCACCAACACGAATCGGGGAGGGACTATGCCTTAGGGCGCATTTTATTAGGCCGAGGATCTATGCAGAGCCCCAAAAACTAGGAGCTAGCGCAAGAATGGGCCAACGCTTAGCCCTTTGGGCTAGCACTTGGCCAAATTTAGTTGCATGTGACCGAGAAAAGGGGGTGCGCACCCATTTTGGGGGGTTTATGCCCATATTAAGGCTAAAGTGGGTTTTATTATATAGTTATGGATTTTTAATTGATTTTTATGCCTGTAATAGTGGATTTTGGCCATTTTTGGGAGATATTGGGCATTTTTGGAGGCCATATTTTGGGAGGAAGTTGGGGAATGATAACCAACTTCAGATCTATAAAAACCAAGCCTGTTTGAGGCCATGAAGGACAGTCATAGCATATTTATGCTGAAGGGAAGCCAAGCCAAAGCCATTTTTATGCAGGGAAGTTGTTGAGGAGTAGACACTTGTGGGCCATTTCTGGGAGCTCCAGTCATCCATTTTGCGTGTCATTTCTTCTGTTGGGTTCTAGAGATCTAGAAGAACATGAAAAGATCAATCTTGTAGCCTAATGGCACTGCTGCAATGTACTTTTTGAGCTTTGAACAGAAATAAAGAAGCCTCCCCACTGAGACAAAGGCCCGAAGACGTAGGCAATTTTGTGCCGAACTCCGTTATCACTTCTCTTGTTATGGTTTGCTGTGTATTACTTCATTTCAGATCTGAATATATGTATATGGCTATCATAATTCCTCTTATTTACTCATTCTTTCATTAAGCTTCTCTAATGGTTAATTAACACATGCAATTAAAAGCTCAACCACAGTCATTAAAAGATATTTCCGGATCAAGTGGTATCAGAGCTAGTTGACGTTTGGATTTGAGTTTTTCATGTTAACCAGGGAAAAGCTACAACGTGGTGAAGGCGAGCTTGTTGTAGAGAATCCATTAATTGGATTGAGAAAGAGAGCTTCTCACAGTGAGAAGATGGCATCATAAGAAGGGCTTTCTCAGGATGAGAAAGATTTACGGAAAACTTTCCTTGCTATGTCGGAGATTGTGAAAGTTTTGTATGAGGATTACTTGGAACAAAAGAGACAAGTTTTGGGTGAATCATCAAAGGGAAAAAGTGAAGAGGAAGAGGATCATCCTCAGATTCCTCCTTCACCTCCATCATCACCTCCTTCTTCTCCTTCTTCTTCAAGGTCAAGTTCTAAGTCTAATGCAAAGAAACATGTTCATAAACATAATAAGGAAATGCCATTATTAAAACTTGATGTTAAAATTGAGTTACCCATATATGATGGTGAAGTAAATGCAGAGAAAATTGACAATTGGATCAGGCAGATGGAGGTTTACTGCAGTGCAATAGATCAAGGATGAGGCCACACAAATTAAGTTGGCATCTTTGAGACTTGCAGGTACAACTCTCATCTGGTGGAAAAGCAAGTTGCAAAATGGAATGCAACAAGTGGGTAATGTATTTCCATCATGGAAGAGCTTCATTTCTGCACTTAGGAAACAATTCTATCCTTTGGGTTATAAATAAAAAGCATTAATTGAATGGAAATCTTTAAAACTAAGAAAAGGACAAACAGTGCAAGAGTATACAGATGGATTTTGAAAAATGGCATTGATGTTAGATATCCCTTTACAAACACAAGAAACTCTTATGAAGTATATAGGAGGTTTACCTGTACATATTAGGAACACTGTATTCATGTTTGGACCCACTAACCTTGATGAGGTTTCTGTTCAAGCTACATATATTGAAGCAGGAAAAGCAGGCGTGTTAGGGGAATCATCATATTCAAGGAAAGAGGACAAGAGAAAATGGCATGGAAAGAATTCAAATGCAGTGACGAGGAAGGAAGGAAAGCCCTCTTGCAAGCATTGCAAGAAAGAGAGACATGATGAGGACAGATGTTGGCAATTGCATCCTGAGAAGAGACCAAAGTGGTTCAAGGAAAAGAAGGGAATGCAAACAGTAGCAGTGACAACAAGACCCACAGACTTGGGATCAGATTCAGGTGATGAATCAAAGATCTCATTGGTTGGTATGACAGGTAAAATTGGTGAAGGCATTGATTGTAGAAGCAACTTGTTTCATATAAGGGTAATCATGCGACACAC
>ML785308.1:217418-229281 GCA_009831015.1 Picea engelmannii | reverse complement strand
GTGCAAGCAAGCAACAAACCAATAATTGTTTCAAATGAAGTAATCGATCTTAAGCAAGAACAAGAAATGATTGTTGAATGGAAAATTAATCATAAGTTGCTTCAAGATAAGCTCATGTCGTGCAAATATTTCAAGTATATCAACTCATTTGAAGTCGTCTTTTTGATGGTGTCATTAATAATGTTGTCTACATGGATGATAGTGGCTTCAGTAAGATGTAACAGGGTTCAAATGGCTAACAATATACTGTCAGTTGTCATGATTGTGTTACAGTTGATCTTGATGAGACAGGTGCACAGGACAGAGTTCAGAGACAGAGGACAAGCCAGGTGGCCTATCCCAAGCTTGTTGACTAGTCAGTAACCTTTTGGGGACCAAAAGGTATTTTAGTGGGGAGGTGTGATCCAGAATCAGATCCAGGAGCCTTACAGGGCTAAAAAAAGCTCAAAAATGAAAGTGCTCAGAATCAGACAAAACCAATTCCATTGCGTCCATCTCGTCTTCCTTATTTCGACCATATATTTACTTCGTCAAACAGGCTCTGTATGCGAAAGATATCGCATTCTAATCGAAAACCCAAACAGGTAAAAAAGGGGGTGACTGTACAATCCGTACAGTCCACGTGGTAGGCTGAATGTATAGGCCATACAACTGATGTGGAAACATCTGGAGATGACACGTGGTAGATGACAGGGTGTACAACAGGTGATTTGGACCAGTCAGAGGGTGACACGTGTCACCACTGTAAAGGTGACACGTGGCAGGGGCTGATGTGACAGATACATTGGCATGTTGGCTGGGTAGATACATGGCAGACAGGTGGTCTAATCCTGTGTTGACAAGTGGCATCGTGTTTGACTAATGGGAAGGTTCCACGTGGCCCAGTCTTGGGCTTCCATGTGGCACTCCTCTGTTGGTTGTTGGTTTGTAAAATATTTTGGGCCTCTGCTGGTTTCGACCGCTCGACCTCCTCCGAGCTATGGACTGGCAGGACCGGGCTTACCACCCAACCTGCTAATGTTACTTAATAGATATATGGAAAATATTTTATTTAAGTTGAATTCAAAGTTTAATTGGAGGCGGAAAGGGCTGGGGCTAAGCCCCAGCACACAGTTTATTATATGACATGTGACCACAGTGGTTAAGGGCACGGGCACCAGAGCATAACCACTATGCACGCAGATTTGGATAGGGACTAGCCCTTGGAATTTGGCTCCTCCATGTAAACACTAGCGTGAATCGGGGAGGGCCTATGCCTTAGGGCACATTTTATTAGGCCGAGGATCTATGCAGAGCCCCAAAAACCAGGAGCTAGCGCAAGAATGGGCTAGCGCTTAGCTCTTTGGGCTAACGCTTGGCCAAATTTAGTTGCATGTGATCGAGAATAGGGGGCGCATGCCCAGTTTGGGGGGCTTATGCCATATTAAGGCTAAAGTGGGTTTTATTATATAGTTATGGATTTTTAATTGATTTTTATGCCTGTAATAGTGGATTTTGGCCATTTTTGGGAGATATTGGGCATTTTTGGAGGCCAGATTTTGGGAGGAAGTTGGGGAATGATAAACAACTTCAGATCTATAAAAACCAGGTCTGTTTGAGGCCATGAAGGACAGTCATAGAAAATTTATGCTGAAATGAATCCAAGCCAAAACCATTTTTATGCAGGGAAGTTGTTGAGGAGCAGACGCTTGCGGGCCATTTCTGGGAGCTCCGGTCATCCATTTTGCATGCCGTTTCTTCTGCTGGGTTCTAGAGATATAGAAGAGCATGACCAGATCAGTCTTGTAGCCTAATGGCACTACTGCAATGTACTTTTTGAGCTTTGAACAGAAATAAAGAAGCCTCCCCCACTGAGACAAAGGCTCGGAGACGTAGGCAATTTTGTGCCGAACTCCGTTATCACTTTTCTTGTTATGGTTTGCTATGTATTACTTCATTTCAGATCTGCATATATGTATATGGCTGTCATAATTCCCCTTATTTCCTCATTCTTTCATTAAGCTTCTCAAGTGGTTAATTAACACATGCAATTAAAAACTCAACCATGTAACAAACTCAAAAGCTAATCATTTGAAATGGATTAGTCGAGCATGGAAACCCAACTCACTTGTATGTAGTCTGTCTGTGCTTCATAATTTGGATTCAATAACTACCAATCCTCAAGTATGGAGGCATCATATTATGCATAAACAAAGTAATCTCCAAATTGCTCGACTTTCTGCTCTCTGTAAAAGCATTTCGGTATCCACAAAATGAGGTACATGGACAAAGCTAAATCCAGTGAGACTGGTTATTCAGGCAACATGCTAGACTTTCCTACGAATAAGGAGGAAAGGGTACTCGCTCACTTTCTAGTGACTAAATTCCACACAGAGCCGGCTATAGACTCAGAGTTGGAAGTCAGGTTGAATCCCACTATGAAGGATTTAGTCATCAATAGGCCAGCTGCTAAGAAGAAAAGGAGCAAGCGACAAAAGAAGGAAACCACAACTGAAACGACTGAAAGTGTTGGAGAGAATCAACCGGTATGGTTAGATTCTTTAAAGGAGGAGATCACTAAGCTGAAATGAGTCCTCAACTAAAATTAAGTATATTTCAACGAATTTTGGACAGTTGGTAGCAGAGGTAAGGGGCCCCAGAGATGATAGGCCTGTTCTTAAACGATCCCTTTACAATAGGATAACTGTTATCATTCTTTTTTTGTAATTTTTGGATTAATATGATTATATAAATGCAGAAGCGGATTTTGGACTGTTTATTACAAGATTTTAACTAGTGGTGTTATGAGTCTTGTTTTCTTTCATAGTATGATTTTATTGTAAGCTTATATTTCACTTCCATCTGTCTGAATCAGAGGAAAATAAAACTCGGAATTCATTTATGAGAAGCTCTTGGCTTAGAAATTTAGACTATATTTATTTCTTCTCAAACCAACTCTGAATTCATTTTAAATAATGCTCTGATGCAGTTGTGTGTTTCTTTTTCCTCTAATACCATGCAAATTTTCTATTAAACTCAGACTCATCTCCTTCCAAATGACTTCGCGCGCACAAAAATTCAACCTGTACACCCATATTTATCATGCACAACAACACCATAGGGTAAATTGTGCTTCCGTGCACCTATATCCACTATGCATTTCTTCCCCATTGCACCAATAACTTGTGCGCACTAATTTTGCGTTGTGCGCCAATATCCACTGTGCACAGTTTTGGTATTGCGTACTGATATTTCACATGCATTTCGCCCTATGCATTACACCATGCCAAAGTTGAATATGCCCCACTGTGCACAATAATATGCACGCACCATTGAATACACTGTTGCAAGACAACTTATACTCATACTATGCGCACATCAACCAAACTCCTCTGTGTTTTGCAATACTTGTGCACCCCACGTGCACATTACTATGTGTGTGCTCACCACGCAATGCTAAATTCAGCACATGCATCCACACACAATATTCTTTCACACGATGCCACAATTTATCGCACACACCTGCACACCAACACTTTCCGCACGGTGCCAAAATTTACCATGGACACTCTGTGACTTGAAATTTGGTCACTTTGAAATTACTCTTCTGTGAATATTCGCTTCAACTGAACCTTTCCAGTCCATCCAGGCTCAGTGTTGGAACTAAAGCTCTGATACCATGTTGTAACATCCCCGACCACCCATGACCGGGCCACGCTACATGAGGGAACACTTTCATTCTCTCACTACGGAACATACTGTAACATACCCAATATTCAACTGAGCTATGCCACATAAATGTTTTCTTCAAACTGCATGCAATTATAACATATACATACAACACTCTTGCGAAATATTTACATATAAACATAAACAAATAATTACACTCTATAAATATACAATTTCATACTGAAATAACAATAAACACAGATATGCAACATATACAGGGAAATACCCATAAACATACAAACAATTATAATCACATATATGATAAACCGTAACATAAGCACGTAAATAACAATGCAACATGTAAATTTATCATACGATTTGTACTTATCTTGGAAATATTGTCACCAACTGCGTACAGACCATCCACGAACCTCCTAGCCTTAGACTACACTGTTCATCTCTCTCAACAGTGAGTCACGCCCAAGCTGGGACTAAACTCCACCCGGGTAAAGGGATTTCCTAGCCAGGCTAAAGGATCATAGACAACAGGAAAGACTCTGTTCCAAGTGCTCACTCAACTAACAACCTACAACCTCTCATTCCCCACATGCTTTTCCCACCCAAGGAAGTGTGCCCCTTCTCTACTCAACAGTCCCTCGTCTGCCCCACTTCCCTTCCAGGGCTTCAACAACAGGCCAGACAGGAAGTCTCAGAGCACTGTAGCTGCAGATTAGCACCTTTAGGAAATCAATTCCCTCCAATTTTCTCACTTAGAGAATTGCTTGAGAGAATTTCTCATGGGCCAAACAACCTGCCTCTTCAATTTTCCATGGGTCTGACAACCTGCTTCTTCAATCCCGTGTTGGTTGTGGAGCTTGATTATCTTCCTGACTCAGAGGTCCTGTGTTTTTCAGCCGTGTTTATACACCAAGAAGACTTTACACCCCATAAGTATGTACAATATTCCATACGGGGGAGTACCCCCTCTACGGGGTATGGGGGGTTCAGGGGCGAAGCCCCCGAAGGAAAAATTGCCTTGTAAAAGTATATTGTAATTTCATTGTAAATCTGGACCGTTCATTATAAGGTCACATATCTAACGGTAGAAATTATGTTAGGGTTTTTTTACCTAGAAGGAAACCCTCTATTATGAGGGAAATGTATTGCGGCTATGCATGATTGCGAGTATTGTATTCTGAGAGAGGAGATTGTGAGAGAAAGAAGAGGAAGTTACAATGAGTTTTACTGTAGGTTGTATCCCTTCATTTGCTGGATAATAATAAAGGAAGGACCTGGAAATTTCTCTGGTGGACGTAGACCACATTGGGTGAACCACGCAAATCTGTGTCTCTCTTGTATTCTGTATCTTCTGTGTTTTGTTTCCACATTTGTTTTATTTTATTGCTCTGCGGTCCTGTTTTTCTAACAACTGGTATCAAAGTGAAAGGTAAATCGCAGGAAAAGAGGGTTCCTGGTTCGAGTGGGAGCAATGTCGGAAGATGGAAAGTTTAGGGTCAAGAAATTTAACGGCCAAAACTACCAGTTATGGAAGATGCAGATGGAAGATTATTTATATCAGAAGGATCTATTCCTAAAATTGGGTGGAGTAGCAAAGAAGCCGACGACCATGAAGGACGAAGAATGGGAGATTCTTGACAGAAAGGCTCTAGGAACGATATGGATGAGCTTGGCAGCATCGATGGCTTTCAATATTTTGAAAGAAAAGACAACAGAGGATTTGATGGACGCGTTGGCTAAACTGTATGAAAAACCATCGGCATCTAATAAGGTATTTCTAATGAAGAGATTATTTAATATGAAGATGTCAGAAGGTGGGTCTGTTGCAGATCATTTAAATGAATTTAATACAATTACTAATCAACTAAGTTCTGTAAAAGTGGACTTTGATGATGAGGTTAGGGATCTTCTAATCTTGTGCTCATTTCCAGAAAGATGGAATGGCTTGGTCATGGCTATAAGTAACTCTATCTGTGGTTCAAATACTTTAACATTTGATGATGTTGGTGGTGTTATCCTTAGTGAGGAAATGCGACGGAAAAGCACAGGTGAGACATCAGGTAATGCATTGAACATGGAGAACAAGGGAAGACAAAAGGATAAAGGAAAGGGCTCAGGGAACCATGGGAATTCTAGGAAGGGAAGATCCAAATCCAGACTTGGAAAGATAGAGTGTTGGAATTGTGGGAAGAAAGGACATCTGAAGAAAGACTGTAGAGCTCCAAAGAAACAAAGAGATGGACAACAAGAGAGAAATCAAGAAGCAAATGTAACAAGTGATGTGTTACAAGATGCTTTGATTCTTTCTGTAGATAATATTTATGAGTCTTGGGTAGTATATTTAGGGGCTTGATTTCATGCCACACCCCATAGGAAACATTTTCTAGATTATGTTCAAGGTGATTTTGGACAGGTTCATTTGGGTGATGATGCACCATGCAAAATTGTTGGAATGGGAAAGGTAAAAATAAAGCAATGTAATGGAAACCAATGGTTGGTAAAAATAAAGCATTGTGTTTATGGAAATCAAAAGAGAGTCAGATTTCTCAGAGTCAGAAAAGAAAAGAAGAATGAAAGGTTAGAGCTTGTGCATACAGATGTATGGGGACCATCTCAGGTATCATCTCTTGGTGGATTTCGTTATTATGTTACTTTTATTGATGATGCAACTAGAAAAACTTGAGTTTATTGCCTTCGACAAAAATCTGATGTTTTTGATACTTTTAAGAAATGGAAAGCTTTAGTTGTGAGTGAGACAAGAAAAAAGTTTGAAGTGTCTCAGATAAGATAATGGAGGTGAATATTGCAACAAGGAGTTTGATGATTACTATTCATACCATGGGATTCGTAGAGAGAAGATAGTTCCAAGAATACCACAAGAAAATGGTGTGTCAGAAAGGATGAATAGGACAATCATGGAGCATGCAAGGAGTATGAGATTGCATGCCGGTTTTCCCTTACAGTTCTAGGTAGATGCTGTAGATACTATTGTTTACTTAATAAACAGAGGACCTTTAATCTCTTTGGATGGTAGAATTCCATAGGAGGAATGGATAGGAAAAAAGGTAAACTATTCTTTTTTGAAAACTTTCGGTTGTGAAACATTTGTCCATATTGATAAAGAAAATAGAACAAAGATTGAGTCTAAATCCAAGAAGTGTACCTTTATTGGATACAGTGTTAATGATTTTGGTTATCGCTTATGGGATTATGAAAATAACAAAATTATTAGGAGTAGAGATGTTATATTCAATGAGAAGGTCATGTACAAATATCAGTTGCAGGGAAATAAACAGGAAGAAGAAAAACAAGAATACACGGTGCTTGATGAGATCACTGAAAAAGAAATTCCAAAGGAACCTGAAAATCAAAATATACATCAACAGGAGAAGGAGGTACCTCAAACACCTGCAAGTGTTGTTAGAAGATCTACCAGGTTAAGTATACCCCCTAAACAATACTCTCCTTCATTGTATTATTTATTGTTGACTGATTCTGGTGAACCAGAATGTTATGAAGAGGCAATGCAGGTACACACCAAAAAGAAGTGGGAGCAAGGCATGAAAGAGGAAATGGATTCCTTGGAAAATAACCAGACTTGGGACTTGGTTCAATTGCCCTTGGGAAAAAGAGAATTGCAGAATAAATGGGTTTACAAGTTGAAGGAAGAAGATGGAGGAGAAAAGTGGTACAAGGCCAAACTTGTTGTAAAGGGGTTTGCACAAAAGAAAGGTATAGATTTTGATGAAATATTTTCTCCTATTGTTAAAATGACTTCAATTAGGACTATTTTAAGTCTTGTGGTAGTAGAAGATTTGTATCTTGAATAGTTAGATGTAAAAACATCTTTTCTCTATGGGGATTTGGAGGAAGAGATTTATATGCAGCAACCACAGGGGTATGAGGTCAAAGGGAAGGAGAATTTGGTATGCAGGTTGAAGAAGAGATTGTATAGACTAAAGCAAGCTCCAAGGTAGTGGTATTTTAAGTTTGACAGGTTTATGACAAAACAGGGTTATAGTAGATGTCATTCTGATCACTGTGTTTATTTTAAAAGGTTAGAAAATGGAAGCTATATTATCTTGCTATTGTATGTAGATGACATGCTTGTTGCATGGTATAATATGCAAGATAGAAATATGCTCAAGAATAAATTAGCCAATTCATTTGCGATGAAGGATTTGGGTGCTGCAAAGAAAATCCTTGGCATGAGAATAACAATAGACAGGAAAAATCGCAAATTGACATTGTCTCAGGGTGAGTACACAGAGAAGGTGTTGGAGAGGTTTAGAATGCAGAATGCAAAACCAATTAATACACCTTTGGCCAGCCATTTCAAATTAACTAAGGAAATGTGTCCCAAGACACAGGAGGAGATAGAATACATGTCTAGGGTCCCTTATTCATCAACAGTTGGTAGCTTGATGTATGAAATGGTTTGCACAAGACTAGATATTGCACATGCAGTGGGAGTTGTGAGCAGGTATATGAACAATCCAGGTAAAGAACATTGGGAGGCAGTAAAGTGGATTCTCAGGTATTTGAGAGGTACTACTACTCATGCATTATGTTTTGGAGGTTCAAACACTTTTCTATAGGGATATGTTGATTGAGATATGGCAGGTGATAAAGACAACAGGAGGAGCACCAAAGGGTATGTTTTTACTATAGGTGGAACAACAGTAAGTTGGATTTTGAAACTGCAAAAGGTTGTTTCACTTTCAACAATAGAGGTAGAGTATGTTTCTACTACAGAGGCTAGTAAAGAGATGATTTGGTTACAAAGCTTTATGGAGGAATTGGGAAAGAAGTAGGAGAATAACAGGTTGTACTATGACAGTGAGAGTGCAATTCATCTTGCAAATAAATCATATTTATATTCGAAGACTAAGCATATACAGTTGAGGTACCACTTCATACAATCCACCTTGGAAGATGGAAATTTGAAGTTGGAAAAGATACACACTAGCCAAAATCCTGTAGATATGTTAACAAAGGGAGTAACCAGAGAGAAACTAAGTTCCTGCTTAGTTTCAGTTGGTCTTCAAGAATGAAGATGAATATGAGAAATTTGCCAGGTCCAAGAAGGTTCAGAGTCCAGCATATACAACAGTGATGGAGTTGCTGAGATCAGTCTCCAAGTGGGAGATTGTTGGTTGTGGAGCCTGATTATATTCTTGACTCAGAGGTCTTGTGTTTTTCAGCCGTGTTTATACCCCATGAAGACTTTACACCCTAGAAGTATGTACACTCTTCCACACGGGGGAGTACCCCCTCTACGGGTTCCGGGGGCGAAGCCCCTGAAGGAAAAATTGCCTTGTAAAATTATATTGTAATTTCATTGTAAAACTGGACCGCTCATTATAAGGTCGTGGATCTAACGGTAGAAATTATGTTAGGATTTTTTTCCCTAGAAGGCAACCCTATGTTATGAGGGAAATGTATTGCGACTATGCATGATTGCAAGTATTGTATTCTGAGAGAGAAGACTATGAGAGAAATAAGAGGAAGTTACACTGGGTTTTGTTGTAGGTTGTATCCCTTCATTTGCTGGATAATAATAAAGGAAGGACATGGCAATTTCTCTGGTGGACATAGCCCACACTGGGTGAACCACGTAAATATGTGTCTATCTTGTATTGTGTATCTTCTGTGTTTTGTTTCTGCATATGTTTTATTTTATTGCTCCACGGTCCTATTTTTCTAACATCCCGCTCCCAAGCTAACCAGGTACACCAACCAGAAATGGTTATGGAAACAGGATCAGATACAGTGAAATGAATGTCTGGAGGATAACAGACTGTGTGAGTGAAATGGTCATGGAATCATTGACTAGATTCCCTAATGATGGATCGAATCATGGGAAAGATGATCGTAAGAATGATGGTGAAGGTCCAAATGAGCTAAGTCCCCACGATATGTATGCATGTCCCCAACTTGACACTTGTCATGTTGGAAGCTACTTTGGTCCACTTGTCCCCAACTTTAGAACTTAGGATAAAATAATTATCCATACTTTATGTTTAAAGAAATATTAATATAATATTCCTTTTTGGCTTAAACTCTCTAGCTTAGCCCTTTCCCTTAACTTTTGTCCCTCCCTTTCCCTAACTGGTGGAGTTCAGTCCCCCATCTCTTTTATCGTGGCCGGTCTACGTGCAACGATGTATTTTATATTAATCATGAAACATATTCAAAATAGGTTCACTGGCCTTTAACATCTAGGCGCTTTGGCCTAATTCCAAAACATAAGCATCCCAACTTATAATAACTATCTCACTAGCCTATAACACATATCATATACATAAGGCTCGTTGACCTCCATACTGCACGCACTTTAGTTACTGCGCGTGGTATCCAGGAATGTGCACACTACATCATTTTACTGCGGAGTACATGTGTGCACTATGTTATTCAAGGTGCATTACAAAATGATGTCAAAACAAATCACCAACTTAAGTACACTTACATTACATTTACAATTGGGTTCGTTCAAGGGATATTACAACCCCTGTGCCAAGCCATGATATCACTAGGGAAATTTTGCAGTTTCTTAGAGGTTATTTCTTTGTCACATCCTCTGCGAGGTTTATCATATGCTCCCTCAACATCAAGCTCGTGACCTTCTGCTCAAGTCATGTTTTCTGCAAAATCTCAAAGATTATTTCTCTTGTTCTCTCTAGTAACAAGAACAACTCAATCTTCTAGTTCTTCTTCTCAACTCGAGAGCCCTCATGTACTCTTTCTCCTTTTTGGCATGGTATGGTTTCCCTTATTTTTCTCAATATCTATTCTCTTGCACACCCTCTCCTTTTCCCTAAGGAGGTTTTGGACCTATCATGTTCCTTCTGTCAGAAGGAACTCGGGTCAATCTGGGCGTGCACAAAAACTGTGCTCTGTGGTACTTTGGGCTGACAGTTTTCTGTCTCCTCAGCCAGACTCTCCATGATTCCATTCATTGGGGTAGTTGATTGTTCAACCACCAGTCCTTCTTTCATTAACTGAATTTTCTTTGGGATCGGGATGAGGCTTATTATTTCAGCAAGGAGAATTTGGGTCATTTTGACATAATCAATCCTCTCTATAGTTTCCTCACTCTTTCCTCTAGTGATATCATGGCCAATACTACAAGGATTCAACCCACAGTCATTTATTGATAATATAAACAATAATACATTAACATTTTTCACATGCCATAGCATGGTAATCATAATTAATGTTTAATTACAAACTGGGGGAAACATGGGTATTCCATTCATTGGGGTAGTTGATTGTTCAACCACCAGTCCTTCTTTCATTAACTGAATTTTCTTTGGGATCAGGATGAGGCTTATTATTTCAGCAAGGAGAATTTGGGTCATTTTGACATAATCAATCCTCTCTATAGTTTCCTCACTCTTTCCTCTAGTGATATCATGGCCAGTACTACAAGGCTTCAACCCACAGTCATTTATTGACAATATAAACAATAATACATTAACATTTTTCACATGCCATAGCATGGTAATCATAATTAATGTTTAATTACAAACTGGGGGAAACAGGGGTATTACATCCATGAAAAAAAATTATGATGAGAAATTTTGTTTTCCATCTTGTTCATAATTATTTTTTATCAAGATAAATCCCATACACAATATCGATCATGATTTGACTTGGTAATCTAGGCACATCCTCATTGACAACAACTTCAATGAATCATTTTCGATGACCTCAATATTGATGGTTTTCTTAATAGTGACCTCATTGTCAATGAATTACTTGTCGACACCCCCCTTTGGTGACTACTCACTTGTCGATAACCCTTCTTTTGACAACCTACTTGTTGACGTCTCCCTTACTAACAACTCCCTTTTCAAATGCATCCTTTTTTATGACCCTCTTATTGACAACATATTTGTTGATGGTTCCCTTGTTGAAGATCCCTCTTATAGATGAACCCCCTTGACGATGATCCTATTCCATAAATCACTCTTTTTTCTAGGAATTCCAACCACCACCTCGATTTCTAGAATAGCTATCCACCAACACATGCAACAACAAGTGGTGCACTAGGAGATGAACAACTATCTTCAGTTGGAGAGCCTAATTTCCTTCATTAATCACTTCTATAACTAAAATTAAATACACATGCGAGTGTGTGCATGTGCAAACACACACACACACACACACACACACACACACACACATGTGCACG
>ML785308.1:171010-197550 GCA_009831015.1 Picea engelmannii | reverse complement strand
TTTCCCTGTGATACCTCTTAACTCAATTTCTTTTCCTTCCAATGAAAATTTCATGAAAAGTTCTTGAAAATTAAAAGCCATTGTTCCTAATGATTGTAACCATTGGATTCCTAGTACAACATCAACACCACCCATGTGTATAGCAATCATTGGACTATTCATTACATATTCCCCCATAGTAAGATTGATCTTATTGCATTTTCCTGAGAAATTGATAGTTCCTCCATCCGCAATCATTACTTGAAACGCTGGTGCTGGATATACAAAGCAATTGAGATCTTTGGCTAATTTCTAGTGAATGAAATTATGAGTACTGCCATAATCAATTAGGACTATTACCTTTTTCTTTTTGATATATCCTTTGATCTTGAGAGGTTGAGGAGTGCTAATTCCAGCCAATGCATTACACGATATCGTGGGAGTCAACTCTTCAGATGAAATTGATTCTACGTTTTCATGTTGAGATGGTTCTTGTTCATGTTCTTGTTCTTCTTCCTCTTCACAATCTATGTAGAATAATTTCTTCTCACCACACTTATGTCCCTTACTGTACTTGCTGTCACAATTAAAGCATAAACCTTTTTCTTTTCTTTCCTCCAATTGTTGAGCTATCAACCTTGTAGGTTGAGCTGTTTTAGAAGAAGGAGCATTATTCTCTCTATAGATGTTAGGATGGGTCCTTCTAGTAGCCATAGCCATATTTTTACTTTCAACATTTCTTGCCACCCTAAATGCATTCTCCAATGATTTGGGTTCCCAAAGGTGAACCTCATGTTGAATGTTATCTCTTAAAGTTCCTATGAATACATCAATCAACTGCTCATCTGGAATATTTGTTACCTTTATATTCAATCTTTGGAAGTTCTCAATGTGCTCTATAACTGAACCCTTTTTCTTGAGATTTATCAATTGGATAAAGAAGCTATTGCTCCTTGTATCCTCATAGTGTGCTATCATTTCTTTTGTGAAAATTGTCCAAGTGACGAGTGATTTGTGAGAACACATCCATCTATACCATACAAATTGATTGGGTTATAAATATAAATAAGCAATTCATACCTTTTGTGTATGTGGCACATTATGTAGATCAAAGAATTGCTCCATCTGAAGTATCCATGTGATAGGGTCCTTTCCATCAAACTTACTCATATCGATCTTAGGAGCGTGGTTGGTATTCAACCCAAAGTTAGAGTTTCTCCATTCTTGATTCACCTTCCTTGTGTCCTCATCATGAATTTCATGGGATATATTTTCACTTTCAGGTGTCCTCTCTATTACAGAATTTTTCAATCCTTCCATGAAACCATCCATCTTTGCCTCCAACTTAGCTTCCATCTCTTGTAGTTCATCTTTTGTTACTATATTCTTTTGTAAATCATTTATGTCCCTATGCATTTATTCACTTTCATCAAGAGTCCAAGTAGGATTGTTTGGAGGATTATTTGGTGTAGAATTTCCCTTTTTGGGTGGCATGTTGGCCAAGTATCACTTTTGAACCTTGATTTTGAGGTGGTTCTGCTGGACAATATTTCTTCTATTGTATCTCCAAAGTTTCGGCCCTTCTGGGTATGAAACTTTATTTTTGTAGTTATCTGATATTTCTTATCTGCAATGCCACATGTCTGATCAAAATTGGATGTGCCAAGTGGAATTTACGGTAACTTCCCCACAACTTTCTAATTTTTGTCCTTTTCAAGAGATATCACGTGTATAGAGTGCCCCACACAAAATAATTGATATAAAATTCTAAAACTCGTACCAGAAATACTACAGGCTGTCCACTATCCAATGAAACCAGTCTCACTCAATTTGGATACTCTAGGAAGAAGTTATGATTGTTTTACCTGGAAGACCTTCTTGAGACTAGTCAATAGGAATAGTCAGATACCCTATCTTCCACATGGTGTATCTACAAATGTAAGATTACCTAGAAGATGAACGTTTTACCATGGATACCTTACTAATTTCTATGAATAGCCTCCAGCATTCATGGTCTGAAACTTTACAGAAAAAATTTTATAGCGAAAATTCCGCAATGACTCATTTCAAGATGATTCCAAAACCCTATATTGTACAGGCTATATCTCCGAAAGTATAAGGCCTCATGAGCGGAAATTTTAACCCAACGTACCTTGATCCATCTAATAAATACCCTCCAAGACGTTCCTTCTGAAACATTGTAGAAAAAAAGTTATAGAGAAAATTCCAAGGTGTCTCATATGTAGCAGCGAAACCCAAGACCTTGAGCTTTGATACCATATGTTAAGAACCAAATATCAATATAGCATAGAAAAACCTCAGAATAAGTACTCAACGCCTTGAAAAAGAGATAAATTCAGATAATAAGCCTCTTCGAGGGGGCAACCTCCTTATGCCCACATAAATTTACAATTACAAGATGATTCAAAATGAAAATGTCTCCATGGTATATATAGGAGACTAGGAGGTATAATTACAACTAATGGCCTAAAGCCGACATAAATAAAATAACATTACTAATATAATATGCCCCAATTAAGGGGTAATGAGCCACTATTTAGGGCTTAACACAACTTGATTCTCATATTATGAGTGTGGAACATTATGGTTATAAACATGAAGGGTTCAACTTCAGTAAGGAGGAAGGAAATAAGGCTTAAGGCATTTTCCATAGTGGTATTTCATTTTTTTTAATATGAAATTTATATTTTAGCCTCTAATGTTTTTTGTAGGATTTTTTACTATTGAAATAATTAAATATTGAAGTTTGGTTGAGATAAAATATTATTAGATTTTATTGTTATGTTTTGTATATGTACTTGTGTTGTGCTTTGTATATACGATGAAATATAAAATCTTTATGTTATGTGCTTATTTTGTTAAGTTAACATTTTATTTTAATATAATTAATATGTTTTTGTCAATTGAAATTACTTTATTTTTCAATTTTAAGTAATACTCCATGTCTTACATATCAATTTAAAATTGCAATTCTATGGCCTACCCAAAAATACATAATTATACCATGGTCATCATTATCACCTAGAGTGCCCTATCCTTTTGATGCCCAACATGTTAGAAATGTTATTAAACATGCCCCCAAAAGTACATAATTATACCATGGTCATCATTATCACCTAGAGTGCCCTATCCTTTTGATTCCCAACATGTTAGAAAGGTTATTAAAATAGTTGTGAATAAGAAACAAGTAAATAAGGGATTGATAAAATAGTTGGAACATCGGTATGTTGTATCACACATATACAATTGAGGAGCATAGTTGAGTGGAAATTGCCACATTATCATTTTAAGATTCAAGCAAGTGTCATTGGCTTAGATTCTTATGTTGGAGTGGTTATGGCTCGTATAGTCATAATTTTTCTCTAAGTCAAAGTTGATATCCAAAAAAATAAAGACAAACCCTCTCGCCCTTTATTATGCCATCATGTCATTAATAATTCATTGAGAAAAATATGGTTTGATAAATTCAAAATTGGTCATTGTAATTGTGTTATATAAATGCATATTATGTATCATGATGCAATTTTAAAGAGATTGATGAGTATGTTTGATAGATTAAGCCTAAGATCCAAGTTTTTTGGAGCTAATCATTGTGATGTATAAGTGATGTACATGTTAAAAGGTATCCTTTTATGTATGAGTTGTATGTTGTAAATGAGTTGAGTAATCCGTATACTATAAGAAATTGTGATGTAAACTCAAGTGTTGCAAAATAGTTATTGCAATTGAAATTGTTGCTGAAGAGGCAATGTTTTATATATTGTATCTCTATTGTACATATCGTAGTTTTTTAGTTAGTGAAATTTGACTTATTTGCACATTCTTCAATGAGTTATATATATATATATATATATATACTCAATTCATGTGAAATTAAATTATGTGTTTTAAGAAGATATTATAATAAAATTGCATTGATCTTTTAAGCATTGCTTAGGGTGCTATCCATATCAAAATAGTGCATGCTAATGCGACCTGCATATTTTGTTAAAGGAAAAATATTGCGTTGTAGTTAGTAGATTGGTAGGGACATTTGTAATATATTGAATAGGTTTTGTATCCTTACAATGGGATTAGAGTTGATAAATTATACAGGTTGGTTTTCTTATCATAATACATAGAACATGGTAATACTTTGATTCGAAACTAGTGAATTTGCATAGTAAAAAACTAATAATGATCATTTAATTAGATTTTGTCTTATTAGCTAGAATCTAGGTTTAAAATTGTGAATTTCATTTTGAAAGTGTGAATATTGATGTTTTCAAAGTGAAAAATTGGATTCTAAAAGCATGAATGTTGGTGTTTCCATGGTGTGAAGTTGGTTTTGAAAGACTAAATTTTGATTTCAAAATTGTTCTTTTGATTTCAAGTGTTCTTTTGATTTTGAAAACGTGAATTTTGATTTCAAAAGTGTGAATTTAGATTCCAAAACTATAACTTTTTATTTCGAAAGTGTGAATATCGAATTTTGAAAGTGTGTATTTGGATTCCGATATCATGGATTTAGATTCCTAGGTGTGTATTTCATATTCCAATAATAATTTCAACATTTTATTTATGTATGCGCATGCATATCACTATGTCATTGAAGAAAATAGAAATAAGTGTTGTCCTTGTATTGAAAAATTATACATTTTTGTTAATATTCAAAGTAGATGTTAAGTACTAGACAAAGCCCCATGCTAAGTATAAAACTCCTTATTAAGCCCTAGATATTGAATTATTACATTTATAGTGTTATAATTGTATGTAGGATAGAACCCTTCATTGTACCATATATGTGTGTGTGTGTGTGTGTGTGTGTGTGTGTGTGTGGAGAGAGAGAGAGAGAGAGAGACCTAGTCTTAGGATCATCTCATGTCTTGTCTTCTAAACTGGGTATGTTGTAAAAGGAGGTTTCCCCCTCGATGTGGACTAAATTCATAGAATTTTTATCATTTTTAAGGTGTTGGATCATAACCTTTGGTATCAGAGCATCAATCCTAGGGTTTTTCTACTTCAAGATAGTCATCTTGGAATTTTCTCTATAACGTTTTTTCAAGGATACTTCAGACATCAAAATTTGGAGGTTACTTAAGAGACATATTAGAGTATCTTTGGTAAAAAAATTTAGGTTTTTGGTCATTACAAATTTGGAGATATAGCCAATGGAAGATAGGGTTTTTGACTCAAACGGAATTCATTTTTAAACGAGTCACATTGGTATTTTCAATATAACTCTTTTTCTGGGAGGTTTCAGAGAGTAAAATTTTGTGGAGACTAAGGAGACATATCATAGTATAGGTGGTAAAAATTTTATGTTTTCATATTTTGAATCATTATACTTTATGATATATTGCTGGTGGAAGTTAGGGTTTTGTCACAAGTTATTTTCTAGAGATTTTAAAATTTTTTCTATGTTTAGAAAACTCATTTTTATATATTTTTAGAGACGTATTCCAACATCTTTATATAACATAGGATCTATCATTAAGCGGGTAAAACTTCAGTTGGAGAAAAATACATGCAGGAAATACACATGCTTTCACGTGGTTACTAGAAACACATTGTTTCACCTGTTGGAAAACCCTGTAACCTTTGTTGGTACCTGTTGGCATCCCTACATGATTTTTTCTTTTTGAAGTGACAAATGACAATTCCTGTAGCTGCCTATGCCTCTTCCTGTAAATATTGCTATTTGAAGGTGACTATTCGGTTGTAAAAAAGATGTTTTGATTGTTCCTGTTTATTTTTATCTTGCGTTTTCATGCTTGATTCATGACTGAAAGCATGAATCAAACATTAAAACTTAAAATCGTATTGCAATTCTATCTAAGACTTGGGCTTTAAAAGGGTCAATGTGCTTACAATGGGCTTACATCTATTTCATTTTAATGATTTTTCTGAGCTTATCATATACCAATGAAATACTTATGTTGAGTTGCTCTTGGACTGTAAGCTAATCTTTTGGATACTTTGTAAATATACCAAGAATCGATTGACATTTGGACTATAAGATTGTTCATTTAACATTATTGGTAAATCAACTTTGATTTTAATTTTTTGATTTGCATTTGAATTGCAAAATGCAACCTCTCCTAACCTTTGCAAATTGAGTATACCCGTTACATGTCATGGGAATTAAACACACTTGGAACGTACCCTGTACTTCATTTTTAGTTGGCAGTTTGAATTGACAGATCCCTCATTACGAGCTAGGGTCTTGGGTTACACTCTGTACTCAAATCATTCATTACCAGAAATGCCCGAATTTCATGACTGAAACCCCTATTGCTTATGTTATGGTTGCGTTGGTGTGTTCCTAGTTCTTCTTCCATAGTTTTAGCTCAGGTTGTCTCTTTCACTGCTATCTCCTAAGAACACAGTGAGCTCAGGTTTTCTTTGTTACCATCTGTTTGAACCCTTATGGCCCCTATCGTCTGAGTTGAGCCAAATGGCTCCCAAACTTTGTTGATGTATGATAATGCGAGTGATGATCTAAAGAGCCAAGGTTGGGATGTGTTTATTAAGAAATTCCAGGGTTATAACTCACAAGTGGCCAAAGAATTCGCCCTCACATTTGATGGATGCAGAGCCAAGGTGGGTGATATTCAGCTGGAGATTACCGAAAAATTTATGAGAGAAGCGACAGGGCTCCCTCTCACTGGTCAAAAGTGGTTTAAAAATTTGAAATTGGACGAAGTACCCTGGAGTTTGTTCGTCACCTCCAGAAATATTCACTACTGTGACAAAGGTATTTCTGTCTCCTTGCTCAAGATTAGATGGCATGGTTTGTTGGCAGTGTTAAGATAATTTATTACCTGTGAAGGCCGTTTTGTCTTGGTTTTCCTTTATCACATACGATTTCTCATGCATTTTATTGGATTCCATTTAAACATGTCATTTTTCCTGCTAAGAAGTTTGTATAAAATGTCAAAGATATATAAGAAACAAAACTTGGATTCAAGCCTCTTTCACCATGGGTTGATTAAATTACTATTAGTTCATCATTTGAAAACACTTGCTGAGGATTGGGACGATTTCATAGCCCGTAATGGTTTTGTTATAGTAAACCATGTAGAGACCCCTGTAATGGATAAACCAATGATAGAGAAGCCTCCTAAGTTCTCATTTAGCAACCCAGATAATAATCCTTCTGAAGAGGCATTGTTTGAGCCACTTTTATGTGGGAAACAAGGTTTTAATTTTGAGTTTATCAAAACTCCTGTGCATGAGACAAATGTCTACCTTGACCCTACTAACAAATCCAACATTGGAAACCCTCGCAAGCAGTCAGAGAAGAATCAATAATTAGGGTTTCGTAACAAGAAGGTTGGTCGAATCATTTCTCGGAATCTGCATAATAGATCCAAAACTCATGTGAGCTTGATTGAATTGATCGAGATCCATGAGGATTCAGACTCCGAGATCGAAAGGTTTCTTCAACAAAAAGATCCGAATTGTTCCCAACCAGACCAACCATTCGATTATGTGAATAAACTCCCACCGTGTCTAAAAGACAACAAGGAATTTACAGGTATCAAGCTCGGTCATAGGCCGACAATGGATAGTAGTGTTGTTTTAGCACACAATCACATGCTTCCTCAATCGATTACCCCTGTTGTACATTGTGAAGCTTGTTTACATTGGATAGGTCAGTACTACACAGACATCCCCATCCTTCAAGCGAGGATCAAAGCTCACGTGGATCAAAATGACTCATTGGCAAATGAAAACTGTGAACTCAAGGTCAATGCACAAAGACAAGTAAAACGTTTGAAGAGGACAAACAATATCATAATAAAAAACACTAACAGTGTCAAAGCCATGATCAATTATGAGATATTGTGATTCAAATTTTGTTATCAGTTGGATGGTAAGATTGGTTTTTATCACAATTATTCTTTTTGTTATTTTTCTAATTAATCTAGATTGATTTAGATTTATGTTACCAATAACAAGACTGGCTACAGAATCGAGAGATTCTATAGCCAAGTCAATTTCTCGTATAAAATTTAGCAATTGATTGTTAATGAAATATTTGACTTACCCATTTCATTTTTCTTTCAGGATGGGATGTATCTGATGTTGATTTCGTGGGATGAAGCATGATGGACTTAGTCGATCAACTATCTCCCTTTTTCTCATTTTGTAAATAGGAGAAAATTCTCATAGATTTTGAAGATTTTGTTTGATCTTGAGTGGCCCTAAGCCCTCTATGTTTGTAACTTTTAGATCTTTTTGAGGTCTGATCCTATCTTAGAAGATAGGAAGTTTAAATTTCACATACTCTTTAAATACTCCATATTTTGTAATGAAAATCATCTTGGCTGACGGCAAGAGATGGACGAGTGATTCCTGAACTTAATGAAACAACATATATGCATTTTGGCTTTAGCCTTTTGTTAATGATTTTTTCATTTACGTTTTGTTAATCCTAATACATTAATAGGTCTGATAGCTTTAGACTTAATGATCTATTATGTGCAGGATTTTTACATTATAAATATCATCTATAATTTTCTACTCAAGACATAAATGTTGTGATCATGTCTTCAATTAGAAAGATAGGATTTATCTTTGAATCTTAATTGAATGATGAAATGCATAGGTTACTTTCAGATTTATCTTGTTGTAATCATGTGCAATTATAAGATCACAGGATTATGTTTTTGTTCCCTCTTCTATCATTAAAATCTAAATTGCCAATATATGTTTTGAATTTATTTAGAACAGTCAATAGGTTCATTGCATATTTCTCTCTTGGACGTGGCAGTTGTGTGTTCGTTACTCATACAGATGCTTGGATACACCTCACTAAATCACTGACAGGTTAGCCCCTTTGTATTTTTTAAAATTCTATCATCTACATATTGATGAAACCAAAGTGTATGGTTCATCTTTTGACTACCCACCCATCTGCGTTTCATAGTATATTCAATGCAAAATTTGTTAGATTTATAAAGGAAAACAAAAAAGTTTTAAATGTTCTTTCTTTATCTACTTCTTAACAAAAATAAATTTCGCATTTGATTTTGTAAGTTTCGATTAAAACTTGCAAATTGTATATGATGTATATAAGTGTTATTAGCGTAGTTTCTGCTTAAAATATCTACAATAGTTATATTATTGCATATGTACATATATAATATATAGTATCTAGTAATTAGTTAGTGATTTCTTTCTCTTGTTTATTTTCTTTTAGGAATTTTTATTGGCTAACGGAGCCATTAAACCCGTCAGAACGAGTTACACCAAACATATTGGGTTAGTAGGACAACCTCGGACCAGACTCATTCTTCCAGTTGATGGATGGTCAATTTTGTTCGGCAATAATATCCCTTTGAGTATTACCACATTAGGTAATACATGTATATTGAATCTCACTTCCATGTGCCTTTTGATTTATATAAAGTCCCCTAGTTATACCTAAAACCAACCTTAGATAAGTTATTTGACCATCTTGTTGCTATAGTACAATGAGAACAACACTCAAGGAGACCACTCTCTAATACCTAGGTAGTCAAGTAGTATGGCTAAGGGAACGATTGAGCCTCCTTATTTAGTGCCATAGGATATTGGGATAAGTAAAATGGTTGGACCCCACACGTATATCAAAGAGCTATAACACCTAACACTCCCTTGTCCTTAGGACCTAGTAACATTTTTTCATGGCTCCAAATAAAGAACCAAGACTTACATCACCAAATAAACCTCCAGAAAGATCCTCCATGAATCATGAATAAAATGATGAGATACAAAACCACCTATCCAAATTGGATAGTCAAATAAATTAATTGAATGATATGCTAGTGAAAAAGGTTTATTTGATAAATACTCAAATATAAATAGAAAGAAAGATGGAAGAACTAATGGAAAAGAAAATGGATGAAAATAAGGAAGAGATGAAAATAAATATGGATGAAAATAATGAAGAGATGAAAAAAACATGAAGCAAATAGAACAAAATATTATGGAAGCCTTAACTGGGAGGTTCCCTAAAATTGATAAGTTTTTTGAAGGAATTCATGAAAACAAAGCTAGTGTTTAGGTTGAACAACTTTCCAATAATAATAATTTTCCAGGGGGATTTAACTTCAATAATGGAGTTACTTATGAATTTTATCCAAAAGGATTGAACCTTTCCAAGGTTGAATTAATGAAGTTTGATGGAACAACATTCTTTACCTGGGTGGACCAAATAGAGAAATATTTTGAACTGCATAATATTATGGATGATAAGAAAATGATTCACATAGAAACTTTGAACTTTTTGGTAAAACCATGTCAATGGTATTAATGCGTAGTTAAAAGGAAGTCCCCTTATTATCATTATACTTGGGGTTTAATTATAAGAGACTTAGAAGAACAACATGGGAAAGTTTGGGAACATGACTACTTCATTCAATTGAAAAGAATCAAGCACTTATGTGACATTGAAGATTATAATTCAAAATTTCAGGTATTCGACACAAGAGTGGATGACATAAGTGATGAACATTTTTTGGAAGCTTGCATGGGTGGATTAAAAGAAGACATTAAACATGATATTTTCCTAAAAAATCTTAGAAATGATATGGAAGCTATGCAATTTTCTCATCATATTCAAGCCAAGAATAAGGATACACAAAAGTCTATCATTCGAGCATATGCAGGAAGCATAGATCATTTTGGGGTTCATAAGAAAACCGTACATCAACCAATAAGGTTGGAATCTCAACAAATAGAAGAAATAATATCAAAAGGACTATGTTTCGATTGTGACAACAAGTAGAGTAAGGGGCATAAATTCAGTGAGAATAAATTATTCTACATAGAATGTGAAGAGGAAGAAGATCAAGAATTGGAACCATCGCAATATCTAGATCTAGAAGATGAAACTCCAATGATATATTGTCATGCATTGGCCAACATCAGTACTCCACAAACCCTCAAGATACAAGGATACATCAAAAATAAAATGGTAACAATGTTGATTGATTCTGGTAGTACCCATAACTTCATCAATTAAAAATTAGCAAAATATCTCATTTGCTTTGTATTTCCAGCACCCTATTTTCAAGTAATGATTTCACATGGAGTTATCATAAATTTTTCTAGGAAGTTCCATAGTATTAAGATCAATATGGGGGAGCATTTTTTGGATAGTCCCTTGTTTTCCATCCAAATGGGTGATTCTGATGTCGTATTAGGGGTCCAATGGTTACAATAATAGGGAATAGTGGCCCTTAATGTTCAATATATTTTCATGAGTTTTTCCTTAGAAGGAAAGGAAATTGAGCTTATATATATCCAAGGGAAACCCTCTAAGGTGATAAGCTCTAATAACATGACAAAATTACTCAAAAAGGGACACCATGGTGTAATTGCACAATTGTTATAATTAGATATTAAAACATCTATATACTTTGTTCCAATGGATCTCCAAACAATTATCAACAACCATCCCAAGGTATTTGGAGAGATTCCTAAGTGTCTTCCACATGCTTGAGATCATGACCATGCTATTCATTTTCAACCAAGAAGTGTACCACCTAAAGTTAGGCCTTACATGTATCCATATGCACACAAGAGTTAGATTAAGCGTATGATCCAAGAAAAGTTAGAGGTGTGAATCATTAAACCTAACCAAAGTTCTTTATTCACCATTAGTGATGGTCACAAAGAAGGATGGTTCATGGTGTATGTGTCCGAATTAAAAATATCTCAAAAAAATGACCATCAAAGATACTTTCCCTATTATTGTCATTGATGAATTGCACGAAGAAATTTTCTTTACAAAGTTGGATCTTCATTTGGGATGTCACCAAATCATAATGAGGCATGAAGACATTCCAAAAAAACCTTTAGAACACATGAATTTCATTATAAGTTTTTAGTTATGCCATTTGGACTTACTAATGCACCTTCAACATTTCAAAGCTTGATGAATTATATTTCCAACACCTTAGAAAATTTGTGTTAGTATTTTTTGATGACATACTAATCTACAAAAAATCTTGGAAAGAGCATGTACAATATGTGGATAGAGTATTACAACTTTTGGAAGAGCAATAAATTTATTCAAATCCTTCCAAGTGTGCCTTTGGGGTTCAATAAGTGGAATATTTGGGTCATATAGTATCTCATGACGGTGTAAAAGTGGACCCTAACAAAATTAAAACTATGAGGGAATTAAGAATTCCAAAAACCTTGAATAAACTTAGAGGATTCTTAGGAATGAAAGGTTATTTCCAAAAAAATTTCAAGCACTATGGTCAAATTGTGGCACCTCTAACATCATTATTAAAGAAGAAAGAATTTTCTTGGACTCAAGAAGCAACTAAATCTTTTGAAAAACTTAAGGAGGCTATGTTTAAAACTCCTATCCTAGCCACACTTGACTTCACAAAAAAAATTATTGTGGAGTGTGTTGCCTCAGGCCATGGCATAATTTGGTGTAGTTTTAATGCAAGAAGGAAGGCCCCTTGGCTTTGAAAGCAGACAAACTAAAGGAAAAAATATTACTCAATCCCTTTTATGAAAAAAACTTTTTTCCATACTACATGTAGTTAAGAAATGGTGCTCTTATCTTATAGGAAGATACTTCAAAGTAAACACAAATCAAAATATTTTGAAGTAATTTTTGGAGAAACAATTATCTTCAAAAGAGAAACAAAAATGGGTTACAAAGATGCTAGGTTATGACTTTGAAATTATCTACAATAAAGGAAAACATAATATTGTGGAAAATTCACTTACAAGGAAAGAAGAATAAAGTAAGGGTTCACTATGTGTTATTTCTATTCAACAATTTGCTTGGGTGGAAGAAGCAAGGATAAAACATAATCAATATGAAGAGGTATACAATGTCATTCAAAAAATACAAGAGGACCCCAATGCATTAGATAAATTTGTATGGAAGAATGATTTTCTATGGTATCATGATCTCCTATATTTTACTAATAATTCCCAACTCAAATAGAAGGTTCTTCAGGAATTTCACACTTCTCCTATAGGAGGACATTAAGGATTCTTGAAAAATTACCATAGGAACAAAAAGGATTTTTCTAGGAAGGTCTTAAAATTGATTCAAAATTTTTTGTTTGAATGTGTGGTCTTCCAAACATAATAAGGGAGAGACACTCAAGAAACCAGATCTCCTACAACCATTATATATACTAAGTCAACATTAGGAAGAAATTTCAATGGATTTTATTACAGGTTTACCCAAATATGAAGGAAATATTGTCATCATGGTAGTAGTGGTTTGGATAAAACATTATGCATGTTTTTTTATTCCCTTTTCATCCTTTTAAAGAGAGTACAATAACCACAACATTCATGGAAATAACTCAAAATATACATGGATTCCCAAAGATTAGTGTAAGTGACAGAGATCCAATTTTCAATGGAAATTTCTGGACTGAATTATTTTCTTATTTAGGTACTCAATTGGTTCACAACTCATATTACCATCCTCAATCTAATGGGAAAATTGAGATTCTAAATAAATGTATAGGAGGATATCTTCGTTGATTTGCATTTGATAAACATACACAATGGGTCAAGTGGTTTCCCTTGGTAGAATGGTGGTACAACACATCATTCCATACTTCATAAAAATGTCCCCATTTATGTCACTTTATGGATATCTTCCTCCATCAATGACATCTCCCTTGAAAGGGACTACAAAGGTTCAAGCAGTGGAGGGACTCATAGGGAACCAACAAGAGGTTATCAAACTATTAAAGGACAACTTGGTTATGGCACAAAATAGGATTAAAAAAGAAGTAGATCAACATCGCAGTGAAATGGAATTTGAAGTGGGGGATTGGGTATTTTTTAGGATAAACCATATAAAGAAATTTCCCTCAAGCAACAAAAGAAGGACAGTAAATTAGCACCCAAATATTATGGGGCCAATAAGGTGTTGAAAAGGATTGGAAGTATGGATTACATATTGGAGTTGTCACCATATTCATGTGTACATCCAGTCTTCCATGTTTGTTACTTCAAGAAGGTAATTGATGGTAGGGCACTAGTCCAAACTATTTTACCAGAGATTAATGAAGAAGGAAAAATCATACTATACCAAAACAAATCCTTGAAACATGGATTAATAAACTCGGAAATCGAGCAATTACGAAATACCTCATCAAATGGAAGAACATACCACTTGAAGAGGCAACATTGGAAGATGAGTTCTTCATGCAGAAACACCTGTAGTTAGTCAGGTTTTTGGGAAAACATGTGTTTTTAAGGGGAGGGGCATGCTAATCCCTAGGAAAATCCCCATTCTAAGTATAAAACCCCTTATTAAGCCCTAGATATGGAATTATTACATTTCTGGTGTTTTATTTGTATGTAGGATAAAACCCTTCATTGTACCCTTTCATTACAATTGTACCCTTTGTCTCATATATATACCAAGGAGACCTAGTCTTAGGATTATCTCATGTTGTCTTCTGAATTGGTTATATTGTTAAAGGAGGGTTCCCCCTCAAAGTGGATTGTATTCATTGACGTTTTTTCATTTTTAAGGCATTGGATCATAATAGTAGAGTACAATAACGTTGACTAACAACACTACCAATGAGAACCCATAATATCCATACATACGAAATATGGGATACGATTTATTCCCTTCTACAAAAAATTCACCTCATATCTAGATAATTTAACTTAATTACTATGAAAATATACACAAAACCCACATCCCATGCCAACAAAAAGTAGAGAAATTAACCTTCAATAGTTTTAGAAAAATGAATAAATAAGGATTGTTAATGTGTAGTCTTGGAGTTATTACATGATACAACTCATCAAAAAACACAAATGTGGAAGTTCTCATTTCAAATAATGTTTCATTCATCAACATCACTCTCACTTTCGTCATCACCATTCTATTTCGTCTATGCTTGTTGTGCCTTATTCACTACAAATCCCTTCTCAATTTTTTTCTCTCATATCCATCTTGCCTTTGGTGGCCATGTTAATATTTTTGGTGTAGCTACGAAATATATTATTGTATATTTGTTTTAGTCAAAACTTTAAAAGGTTATTATAATTATATTGTACAAGTCGGCTCAACAAAAAATATTATATTATTGGTATTTTACTTATAATTGTAAAAATCCCCATTGTGGCTAATCAACCCTGCTTTATGGGTTAGTTAGGTCAAGAATCATGTATCTTCAAGAGACATTGTTGTGTATAAATATAGGATAGGTTCCTCTCATTTGAAACACACTCACACACTTCTCCTGTGCATATTGGAGCACATAAGAAGGACTAGTTCACAAGTCTTGGAGACTGGTTCTCTTTATGTTTTGGTCTTGGTATTTCTTGGAGAGCTATAACGCATCATTGTACTGGTTGAAGGAAACTATATAGAGGATTTTTGTTGCTGAGTATTTCTCCCCCAGGAGGGTTTCCTGTGAAAATCTTTGTGTACTATTGTATTTGTGATTGTCTATCTTTCAATGATCCTACTACAATTGATATTGGATTAAGTAATTGTAATAGTGTAACTAGAAAATTTAAAATTCCAACATGGTATCAGATCAGGCCTGAATAGAATCCAGTTACAAATCTAGAGGCCTAAAAGGGATTCATTTTTAGTATAGAGACATTTTTTCAGACAAACCAATACCATCAGAAGGTTTTCCCTAGCCTAGCGCACTTTTCCAGTGGACTAGTTTTCCAATTTGTAGCTACTGCAGTTAGGGTTTCACCCAAACCCTAATCTTGACATTTTTCCAGTTTTGGGGGAATTTTTACAAAGAAATACCACCAAGAAACTCTCCTTAGCAGAGCACACCAATTGGTAAGTTCAGTCTTTCAATTTTGGTCATATTTTTGTGTGGTCCCATGCAGGATGACTACTAGAACAAAGATTGATGAGAAACTAGATGGAGCTGATAACTTTAGGGCCTGGTGTTGGAACAGGGGCAGAACCAGGTTCAACGCTTCAACAACGCACCAAAAAAACCCTAAATACCAGCCCTTTCGACAACACCTGTGAATCAGATGAAGTCTCACCCGAGGTAGAGGCAGGGGGGGTTGCAGGACTCAGGTGTCTACAACCTAGCTAGGACACAGATATGCGATTACAACACTTAACATATCACTTAGCCAATCAATATGCATTAAGTTATGATTCTCATTCACATTGTAGATTAACCCTTATTATATATTAGCACAATATATAACCCTTAAAACCTCTTAGCACATAGAATAAGTTCAGATCCAACATTCATTCACATCATAAGGAACTAAGAATTCATAGATATATCTATCATACATCAATAACAATGCACTAAGCAAATAGATACATAAATAACATGAACAACATAACACAAAGCACATCGACATAGGATATACGTGGTTCACCATAGTGTGGGGCTACATCCACCAACTCTTCTTCTTCTTTATTAGTGTCCTTCAATCTTCTTACAAGCACAGAGCCACAAAGCTCACTCCGCACTAGAAAGGTGATCTGTGTACAATGCACTAGATCCACCTTCCTAAAAATCAGGTCATGGCATAAATACTTACACAGTCTGTGCACAAAGCACTTACAAAACGCTTGCACTTAGCTCTGTAAGCCTTAACACATCCGTGCACAAAGCCAACTAGCTATGCACTAAGCCGGTCAATGAATAGTAACTACTTCTTACGTCACTTAGTTACTTATTTATACATTACAAAGATGCCTAAGCATGGGTAAACCCATGGAATGACATCCCATACCTGTTACGTAAACCCAAAAATCCCAAAAAGCCCACAAAATGGGCGAGATCCTGCAATCTTCTCTTTCCCTGGGTGCTCCATCTTCGACCAGCTTGTCGAAGTCCCCAAAATGGTCAAACACGACCAATGTTTCCTCAAAACTTGGTCGAGGGCAAACATGCCCCCAACACTCACATGTGACTCGTCCCGAGTCACTCTGATCTGGGCAATTCTATTTCAAAGGCCTCGTGCTTAGCTCGAGCTGCCTCGACTTGCTACTTCTCTAAAGCCTCCTGCACGACGAACTCCTGAATTACTTTCTTGGTGACAGGCCCTTCCAGAAATTGCTCCACCATTGTAGCCACATGTTCCAACTGTGAGCCTTGTCCCTTGATCTCTTCAAAAAGTGTGCAGGCTTCGTCCTGCACCAACTGGAGTATCTGTGTCACCTCCATAACTCTGCTCTAGATGGTAGTGACCTTCTGTTGAACTAGGTGCTGCTCCTGCAACCTCTTCATCTTCTCAACTGTAGTCAATAGTTTCATCTATGCTTGCACTGTAGATGCCTGCTTCTTCGCCTCCTGAAGTTGTGCTTCCAATCTCCTCAACTCCGGATCTTCTGTGAGGTGCTCATAGGTCTTTTCACTTCGGTCACTTAGTTGCTTAAATTCTAAGACCAACTCCCCAATTCATTCTATGATGCCTCTAGCAGTTTCTTTCCTCTGATACCGCACTTCTTGCAGAGTGCTAGGTACTGCTTGGATTTCTAGCTCTTCTACTCTTGCCTAAAGCTACTGAATAGCCTCATCGAGCTTCCCCCCTTGCATCTCAGTTGACTTCGGTTCCTCCTGTGCTAAGGCCGACATAGAACGAAGTGCTCTAGTTACTACCTCTTTGACTGCAATCTGCTCTGGGAGCAGTTGGTATTTTTATTCCTACATCTTTACATTGTTCTGCTTGAGGTCCACCTGAATTTCACTTTTCTCCTTCTGCACAACTCGAAGTTGCTCTAGGACCTCCTCTATTTCTTTCTTTAAGGCCTATGTGGTCTGCTCCTTTTCTTCCTAGGTTCGAAAAAGGTGAGCCTCTGTCACATCTGCTAACCTTCACAACTGGGTGGGCTCATCCCCCAATTCTACATTTTTTGTTGAGGATGGCACAGTAGGCACTGCGCGGCCTAACTGGATAGCTTGTTGGATGTCTTTGAGATCCTTCTCTATTCGGTCATACATCGACTCATTCTTTGCTCCATGTCTCTGCAATATGTCTTTTGAATCATCTTCTACAACTGTGATGATGAGATCAACGTCATCCACTGTCAGTACATTATGTGACTGAGGCTTATTGGCACGAGCCTTCTTCCTTGCCGAAGGTTTCTCCCTGGAAACCTTCCTCTTCTACGATGCGTCTACTGTGTTGAGGGTATCCTTTGGCGGTGTCACTTTTCCTTTTTCTTGCTTGTATTCTTCCCCTCCCTCCTCTTGGTTTACTTCGTCTCCTCCTCCTTTTGCAGGTCAGTGAGGCACAGTCTCCTCCGATGTGTTGTCCTTCTCATCACTTTCTATGTCCCGCACTTCCTCCTTTTTCTTCTTTTTCTTTGCGCTGCTCTGTCCATCATACTCAGTCTAGGTGACCAAAGGACTTTTGATGATGTCGGGGTCAGAGAGTTCTGCATCTTCGATCGGTACAAGGAATTCAGCTGGCCATTCCTTGGTTATCTCCTCCATATTTTCGTCAGTCAATTTATAGTAGGACTGCAACTCCTCTTTAATTTCATCCCTTCGTGCGGTGATGTAGATGAAGTGTCGGACAGTGTGAAACTTCTCTAGTGGCCTATACATATGCAAAGTGTTCGGGGTCATCCACGGAAATTACTCAATGGTGTGCTTCAGCTGTAGGTAGTACGTGTGGAACACCACATTTGATTGCCACTGCATCACCATATCGCTCGTATACCACATGGTGGTGAACGTTGCAGCCAATGGTTCTGATGGCTCAAATTTTGGGAATGTCTCTCCCTCCAGCATCTCCCAAGCGACAAGTGCAATTAAAATCAACAACCAACTGAAGTGAAATTTGTAGCCTTGGTCCTGCACTTTGTGGTAGTCCTTCTCCAACTCGTTGACGAGGTAGCTCGCCCAGCTCATCTGCATTCCTTCGACGCACTTCCCTTTGAGGCCAAGTATGAACCCTATGACTTGCGTAGGATGATTCTTTCTGATGATCTTGCCAGTGATTAGCTAACAAGCAAGGCACACTGTGCCATCCTGGATGGAGGCTACCTTGTAGCCTCGCTTCCCCTTCTCCACATCGCCATAAGCCTCCTTTATTCACTGCGCAAGGGAGTGATCTGCAACCTTCCCTGGGTATAATTTCGGAGGGTCTGGTCCCTGCATGCTTAGTCTAGTAATGAGGTGGATTAACGTCGGATCCACAGTGATGTGCCTATCTAACCAAAGGTAACCTCCATGGTAGCATGACAGGAGGAGTTTAATGCACACGTTAACCTTCTGATGTCTGTCGAAGTGGGGTATCTTCATCACATTTAAGATTGTCGATCGCATAATCTCCTTAATCCATGGTTGGGGAAATATCTTGGGCTTCTTCCTAGTCATCTTCGTCAGGTACCTATGCGGTGCGAGCATCGCATAGTTCTTTCAATCTCCAAGGTTAAAATCGTTGATCTTGAGCACTGGGATTAGTCCCAACTACGGTCTGACTGCGTATATCCCCTTCGAGAGGTACATAGTGATGAGTGTGTATTTGAAATCATGTGAGACGTTGTCATGACTAACTATGCCAACCAAAGGTAGGGTGCATTTGGGCAAGATCGATGGGATCTTCTTCGCGTTCGCAAGATCATCGTGGTGCTTGCTTCTTTTCTCAGTCGCGGTTCGGCTAGGATGTCCACTCGAGGGGGATGCTTGGAATCCGCCTGTCGGCAATGCATGTATTCCTACAAACATGAATTTCTTAGCCATAAAGTATATTAAGATATCCTCCACAGACTTCTCTACTGCGCTACGTTTTCCCGACATGCACACTCGTGATCAAATAACTCAGGTAGGAAAATAGGTATACAAGGAAATCAGACAACACAACGTGGTATGTGATCAATTCTCTATTAACTCAGTTATCTCAGTTTGCAAAATGTGGTCCCTGTGCGACAATCAACAGATTAAATAAGCAATGTCGTAACGGATTCCTTCAATGGGTCGAAATTCCTTAATCAATACGAATACATCCGTTATGGTGTGGTCTCAACGGTCCAATGGCGATCTTTTGGAAATAACTATGTTTCTAACCACTCTGGAGTGACATTCTAACAGTCGGGATGCCTACAATGGTGATATAGCTTCACCGTGACGATGTGTCATTCTACATTGTTCTATTGTTCCGACGATGTTCAAGTTCTGCAAGCCTTCCTTTTAAGAAGTATTTCCTGGAACTTCCTGCAGTTTTTCTAACTTTGCTTTCTTCTTACTGAGATTTCTTACCTTCTTTCCTGTTATCTGAGTCTCTGGGTTCCTCTTTACATTCTTATTCTTATCTTCTCTTAGCATAGTAACTTTTCACTATTGATGGTATTTCAAAGGGTACAAAGGTAACACTTCTTCTCTTAATATTTATGGGGTAGATGCACTTCTTTCCTACATGGACAGGCTCTTTAGGCCTTCTTGTGTTCTTTCAACTTCGACAACTAACTCTCTTGTCTTCTGTTGCTTTGACTTGTCCTCTTGTTCTTGTATTAGTCGCACTAATTTTCTAGCTATGAAGTCCCTTAATTCTTTCTTTTTATGTTATGTAGCTTCTACCTCTGTTTTCCTTCGTATCTGATCTTTCTCAACCCAGGTCTTTCCTAGCAAAAGTGAAAAAGGGATGTTGTTCTCAACAAACTTAATGACTTCAAATTCTTCTTTGGTCGATGTTCCATGAGAAATCATAGGTACATTAGTAACTCTTCCACATAGGTTTATCATATTTCCTTTAAAAAATCCTATCCTTCCTGGTGAAGGAATCATGTCAGGCTTTCCCAAAATTTCCCAAGTGTTTTTTGGCATAATATTCACCTGTGTTTCCTCATCCAAGACATAGTCTATGTAGAAGTCTCCTATTCTTGTTTCTATGCACGTATTTTCTTTTAAGATCTCTGGTAAACTGATGTCCCTATGACCATTCATTGTTTCTTTCATCTGTAATAACAGAGTCTTTGATTCTTTCTGGTTTTCTAACATATCCTTAGTCCCTTGACCTTCTTCATAGTTTTCTGGTCTCATGTTCATATTTTCAACTTTGGAAATCATTCTAGGGCAATCCAAAACCTCATGACCAATAGCTTTACAACAAAGACAGATATGAACTACACTAGGGAATTCCTTAGCAACATGTCTTGGTCTTCTGTAGTTATAACATAGTGTCAATCCTCTTCCTTTTAAACGATCCCCAACCTTTCATGTACTGCTCACTGGGATCACAGTGAGAGACCTACAATTTGCAAAAAATATTTCTAGGTTTCTGCATCCACTTGTTAGTCCAAATATTCTTTATATGCATAGGAATAACATATCTTTCATTATCTCTATCAAATCTATTCAGATCAACACTTTCTTCTAGTTGTGACCTAGTTTTCATACTAGGACAAAATCTATCAAACATACCTAGATTCATACTTTCAAAGAAAAAATTTCCACTTATCTTACCTTTACCAGAGCACAAATATTTAAGATCTTACATCTTTTCTTCAGATCTGGTTCCTTTCTTAGCATAAAGCTTCTCAAGTGAAGTAGAATACTATGCACTATAGCAACAAATCTATGCATATAACTTTCTCTTTTCTTCAGTTCCCAACAATCACAGTTTCAGGTCCTGACAATGAAACCATTTGTTGGCACAGGGGCAGACCCAGGGTTCATCGCTTCAACAACGCACCAACAAAACCCTAAATACCAACCCTTTTGGCAACAATTGCGAAGAAAATGAAGTCTCACCTGAGGTAGAGGTAGGGGGGTTGCAGGACTCAGGTGTCTACAACCTAGCTGGGACACAGATATGTGATTACAACACTTAACAGAGCACTTAGCCAATCAATATGCATTAATTTATGATTCTTATTCACATCACAGATTAACCCTTATTATATATTAGCACAAGATCTAACCCTTAAAACCTCTTAGCACCTAGCATAAGTTCAGATCCAACATTCATTCACATCATAAGGCACTAAGCATTCATAGATATATCTACCTTACATCAATAACAATGCACTAAGTAAATAGATACATAAATAACATGAACAACATAGCACAAAGCACATCGACACAGGATATACGTGGTTCACCCTAGTGTGGGGCTATGCCCACCAACTCTTCTTCTTGTTTATTAGTCTCCTTCAATTTTCTTATAGACACAAATCCACAGAGCTCACTCTGCACTGGACATGTGATCTGTGCACAACACGCTAGATCCACCTTCCTCAAAATCATGTCACGACACAAATCCTTATAGAGTCTGTACACAAATCACTTACAAAACGCTTTCACTTAGCTCTGCAAGCCTTAACACATTCATGCACAAAGCCAACTAGCTATGCACTAAGTCGATCAATAACTATTAACTACTTCTTACATTACTTAGTTACATATTTATGCATTACAAAGATTCCTAAGCATGGTTAAACCCATGGGATGACATCCCATACCCGTTACATAAACCCTAAAATCCCAAAAAGCCCGCAAAATGGTTGAGACCCCGTGATCTCCGCTTCGCCTAGGTGCTCCGTCTTCGACTAGCTTGTCGAAGTCCCAAAAATGGTCAAACACGATCAATGTTTCCTCAAAACTTGGTAGAGGGCCAACACTTGGAAGTACAAAGTAACCCTCCTTATTGAAGAACATGAACTGGATAAGTTCATTGTATAATAGGTTCAAGGACCTTAAGGATATGAAGCTAGGGAAAAATATAAGAAGGACATGGTGAGAGAAAAAAGGATTATTATAGACTCCATTAAGGACCACCTTATCCATCATGTATCATCATTATCTTATCCAAAGAAAATGATGGACACCTTAACTCATCTATTTGAGGGAAGCAACATAAATAGAAGAATGACTATGAGATCTCAGTTGAATAATGTGAAAATGTAGAACTCATAAACCATTCACTCCTACTTCTCAAAAGTGAATCAAATCAAGCAACAGATAGAAGCCATTGGTGACTCAGTATAAGGAGAAGAGATGGTGATGACAACCTTGAATGGCCTCCCAAGGTCATGGGATGAATTCCTCCAAGGAATTGTTTTAAGAAAGAAGCTTCCCAAGTTTAGTATTCTTTGGGAAGATTGTAATGAGGAAGAAGCTAGTACAACTACAAAAGAAGAAAATATGGCAGATGAAGATCAAGCCCTAGCTTCCCACACTAGGAAAGGAAAGAACAAGTAGGATCATTATTTACCTAAGAAGTTTAGGATGGGTGAAAGAGACAATTCAAAGATCAGATGTTACTGTTTTCATGAATTGAGACACTTTGTTATGGATTTCCCCCTCATTATGGAAATTAAGAATAAGAAAGGAAGTAAGAGACATAAATCTCACACAACTGAAGATGATGAGCCTCCCAGGAAGGTTGCAAAGAAAGATGAATCAAGTGATGAGGATTATGTTCTTATCTCAACCCTCATAGGTACTGCTACTCATGGAAGTGACACTTGGTTGATAGATAATGGTGCTTCCAAGCACATGACAGGCTATGACGACTCCTTATCTAAACTTATTCATAAAGATTCACCTCACAAGGTGAAATTGGGTGATGACTATCAATATCCAATCAAAGGTGTTGGAGAATCTTCCTACAAGTTAAAATCAGGAAATCCAATGAAGATGAAGGAAGCTCTCTATGTTTCAGGTTTAAAGAAGAATCTTCTCTCAATTTCAGCATTGGACAAGAAAGGATTTAGAGTAGCATTTATTGATGGTCAAGTTCTTATGTGGCCTAGAGGGAAGACCCTTGATGATGTAGTATTTATTGGAGTTGAAGAAGGAGGACTCTACAAGTTAAAAGGACATTCAGACTCTGCAATGGTTCATGATATTGGGAATCCCAATGAACTATGGCATAGGATATTTTCTCACCTACACTACAAATCTCTTCCGATTGTGATAAAAATGGTGAGATGTATTCCAGAAATCCACGTAGAACCAGATGGTGTGTGCAAAGGATGTGCACAAGGAAAAAACGTGAAACACTCATTTCCCAATAGTGATAGCAGAGCCAAAGGAGTTTTGGACATCGTGCATTCAGACATATGTGGACTGATGTCGGAAACTTCACTAAGTGGGTATGTATATTATGTATTTTTCATTGATGATTACTCACATAAAACTTGGATTTATTTTTTAAAAGAAAAGAATGAAGTTTTTGGAAAATTCAAAGAGTTCAAGGATCTGGTGGAAAACTCGACAGAGTGGAAGATAAAGACCTTGTGATCATACAATGGAGGTGAATTCACCTCAAAATAATTCAATGAGTATTGCAAGGAAGTTGGGATTAAGAGGAAGCTTTCTACTCCCTATAACCATCAACAAAATGGAATAGTTGAAAGGAAGAATTGGACAATCATGGAAATAGTAAAGGCCACGATCCATGATCAAGATCTTCCTATGCATATGTGGGAATAAGAAGTGAAGACGACAATGTACATGCAAAATAAAAGTCCCCACAAAGTGCTTGAAAACAAGACACCCAAGGAAATTTTTTCAGGAGAGAAGCCAGAAGTCAGCCATTTCAAAATATTTGGCTTCCCTGTATTTGTTCATGTCCCCAAGAAAAATAGGACAAAGTTGGACCCTTCTGAACAAAAAGGAATATTTTTTGGTTATTGTGACACATCGAAGGCTTACATGATATACATTCCTAGTCACCTAAAAGTGGAGATCAATCGAGATGTAACCTTCGATGAGAATGCATCTCTTAGTAAATCCAAATAGATCTATGCATAATAGGCACATAAAGAAGAGAATGAAGTTCCTAAAGTTATAGAGGCAGTTGAAACAAAGGAAGTCATTCCAGAGGATCATGACATGGTATAACCTTAGAAACCAACCAAGATACCTTCTCTCAAGAGAATACCAACTTGGGCACAAGAGCTTATCATAGATGAGAAATAATTGGTGCCCCAGAGAAATATTTTAGGGAAAGTAAGAAGCCAAATTTGTATTCCAACTACATGGCATGTTTGTGTGACATAATGGATGCATAAACTTCTAGTTATGAAGAGGCTGCAGAAAATCAAGTATGGAAAGATGTCATGGCAGAGGAATACCAGTCCATTATGTAGAATGATGTTTGGGATGTGGTTCCTAGACCAAAGGAAAAATATCTGGTGAGTTCGAAATGGATCTACAAGATGAAACACACAGTTGATGGAAGTAGTGAAAAATATAAGGCATGATTTGTGGCCCAAGGTTTCTCTTAGAAGGAAGGGATTGAATATGAATAAACTTTGTTCTCACATAGCAATATATACCTTAATCAGGACTATACTTTCATTGGCGACTATGATGAAATGGAAGGTGCACCATATGGATGTAAAGACAACTTTCTTGAATGGTGAAATAAAAGACGAAGTTTATGTGGAGAAACCACTTGGATTCGAGACACATGACAAGGAGACTCATGTGCGCATATTAAAGAAGGATTTATATGGATTGAAGATGGCACCCACAACATGGTATGGTAGGATTGGCAATTTTCTTATGAGCTTGGGTTTTACCAAGAGTAGTGCAGATCCTAACATTTACTTTAAGGTTGAGGATGGTGAACAAGTGATTCTACTGTTGTATGTAGATGACCTATTTCTAATAGGTGTGGAAAATCTCATCACTAAATGTAAGAGAAATTTGGTTGCAAAATTCAAGATGAAATATTTAGGAATGATGCACTACTTCTTGGGACTAGAAGTTTGGCAGAGATCATATGGGATTTTCCTAAATCAAGGAAAGTATGTTGTGGAAATCTTGAAGAGGTTCAAGATGCTGGACTGTAAGGCCATGGTTACCCGGATGGTATCAAATATTAATTTGTTTCAAGATAAAACTTCAGAGATTGTGGATTCTACCTTATACTGGAAGATAGTAGGCTCGTTGATGTATTTGACGAACACAAGACCGAATATTTTTTTTTTGTGAACACCCCGAGTTAGAATTTGGAGAAACCTAGACAGGTTCATTTGGTTGCAACAAAACATGTGTTGAGGTATCTTAAGGGTACTCTAGATCATGCTCTATGGTATAGATCTGACCATGAGTTTGGATTGTATGGATACTTAGATTCATATTGGGCCGATAATATTCCTGACCGAAAGAGCACTTCCAAATACTGTTTCAATCTTGACTCTAGTATGGTCTCTTGGAGCAGCAGAAAGAAATCATGTGTTGATCAGGGGATCAAATTTTGCTCAATTTTCAAAGTGCTCGGAATGCGACGAAAACAGTGCCATTGCGTCTGTCTCATCTTCCTGATTCCGGTGGTATATTTACTTTCTCAAACGGAGTCCGTATGGAGAAGATATCGCGATCTGTTCGCCAAGGCAAACAGGCAAAATTTTGGATGCTGACTGTACCTGTCCGTACAGTCCGTACGGTGACGTGGCAGGGCCGTACCATCCATACAGTCACATGGCAGGTGGATGACATGGCATATTTTTATTGGTTGATGATTATCGAATCTGGGGATGACAAGTGTCATTGATGGTCAATGGTGTGAGGACACGTGGCCCAATCCCTTGGCGCCACGTGTCGCTCGTTGACTGGCTATTTGGTTATATAAAAATGTGTTGAGGCCCATGGGGT
>ML785308.1:153733-170960 GCA_009831015.1 Picea engelmannii | reverse complement strand
TTGTATATATATATATATATATATATATATATATATATATATATATATATATATATATAACCGTATGTTAAATGTTGGCGCGGGGTTTGAAACCAAGACCCGTGTGTTAAGTGTTAGCGCGGGCCCAAACGAAAGTTGCATGGTTTTCAAACGGTTTAACCACCTTTTTGCCCAGTGTGAGGTCACATGGCCATATGCCCAAGTGCCGAGGCGGTTAGGGGCTGGAGGTGCCTTAACCGTCCTACGGTTTGCACCATTGGCACGGTTGCGCCTGGTGCTGGGTTTTTACGCTTAAAAGAGCGTGTGAGCCAGGTTTGTTGAAGGAGGGTGCGAATTGTAGAACCAGAGACAACAAGCTTGAAGAAGGAGACTTCCAGGAGGCCTATCTTTCTCATTTTTCGACCGATTGAGGTGCCGAAAGAGCCCAGGCAGGGGTTTTGGGACGCTGGGAAGCCATTGGAGTAGTCGGTTTGTTAGTTTGAGCATTGTAAGACATGTTTTTGAGCAATTTTTGAGCAATTAATAATAATGATCCATTGGAAGCTGGACCAGGAGATGTAGCCCATAAGAGGGGTGAACTCCTTTATCAATTGCTATGCACATGTGTTTATGTTCAATGTTTATGCTGCTGTCTATGTGTATTTTGCATAAGTAATCCTTAATTTATGTGTTGAAAATTGATCTCGTTGCTTTAAACACATAACATTTCACTTGCAATAATTATTCAAGTTTTCAAGTCTTCTTCATTTTTAGATCATGTGTGGCACCCAGTATAACTGAAGCTAAGTATGTGGCAGCATGTGTAGTGAGCTAAGAAGAATTATGGATTTGGAAGCTATTGTCTGGGTTGACCTACATTTGGTGTGACAACTAGAGTTGCGCGAAGTTGTCAGAGAACCCGGTGTTCCAAGATAGGTCGAAGCATATCGAGATCAGATACTACTATATCATGGATATGGTACAGAGGAGAGGAGTGAGGATATAATTCTTGACTATTGAGGATCAGGTTGCGGATGTGTTCACCAAGCCACTAATGAGGACAAAGTTGGAGTACTTAAAGGACAAGCTTGGTGCGGTCCCCCTTCAGAGGGAGTGACAAGTGGAACTCATCCAACATAAAAAAGGGTTGGCACTGAGTATAGAAAAATCTCATCCATCATGAAAAAGGGTTGCCACTGAGTCTGGTGGGTCTCATCCAACATGAAAAAGGGCTGGCACTAAGACATGAGTGCACATGATCAGGTATTACTGCATCGTAGGGAGGGGATGTCCTAGGGACATGTTGTAGATTTTGAGAGCTACCCACAGACCTTGGTTGCATGGGGTGAATTCATGTTTCACTATGGATATCTGAGGATGTATAGATTCACATGTTCAACAATCAATGGATGTGAGCTCGTGTGGTATCAAACTTGGATTATGTGTCTAGAAATAATACCTTCCTAGTTAAGAGGGAGTGTTAATATTTTTGTCATAACTACGGAAGATATTCTTGTATATTTGTTTTAGTCAAACCTTTAAAATGTTATTATAATTATATTGTACAATTTGGCTCAAAAGAAATGATTATATTATTGGTATTTTACTTATAATTGTAAAAATCCCCATTGTGGCTAGTTAGACCTATTTTATGGGTTAGTTAGGTCAAGAATCATGTCTCTTCAAGAGACATTATTGTGTATAAATAGAGGATAGGTTCCTCTCATTTGGACACACACACTCACACACTTCTCTTATTCATCTTGGAGCGCATAAGAAGGACTAGCGCACACATTTTGGAGACTGGTTCTTTTGGTGTTTTGGACATGGTCTTTCTTAGAGATCTATAATGCATCATTGTTCTGGTTGATGGAATCTATATTGAGGATTTTGGTTGTTGGGTTTTTCTCCCCCATAAGGTTTTCCGGGAATAATCTTTGTGTTCTATTGTATCTGTGATTGTTTATCTTTCAGAGATCCTACTATAGTTGCTATTGGATTAAGTAATTGTAATTGTGTAACTATAAAATTTAAAATTCTAACACGCCACACTCGTATGATTATATTAATATCAATGGGCATTGTTATTTCTATTCCAATAACCCATTGTTGATTTTTTACTAAACAATTTTACACAAAACATTGTTTATCGATGATGTTCCCGTGTGTTTAGACATTTCAACCTCTACCTTCTAAGACTCAATAGTAGCATTTGAATCTTGATAAACATTTCCCTTTTCCCTACCCAACCATATTGCACAATATGTATATAGTGAGTGTACTATGATTATTTTTCCCTTAACAACATCATACTTTGAATAGGGTTATTTTCTAAGCTTGTTGCATAGAAGTCTTATTAGCTCCCAAAACTACACTACAAACTATCAAATCCTTCACACCAATTAATAAAGCTTTGGTATAATTTAAGAGTGTTCCCCACTATCACCACAATAATCACTCTTATCAATTTTGGTTGGTTCCCTTCCACCACAAGGGGGGATTTCCAAATACACATTATGATATATCATGACATCTCAATATAATACCATCTGGTTATCGTTGACCCTTTTGCAAAATAGGGTATTGATTTTTTGATGTGTAATCTTGCTTCCGCTAATGGCCACCACTGCATCATTGTGCCTGTTGACTACTTCACCAAGTGGGTTGAAGTTATGTCTACTTCTTCCAACAATGACACCATGCCAACTATTTTCATTATCAATCATATTATAGCTAGGTCCAGTGTGCCTATAACGATCATGAATGGTCACAAATCACATTTTCAGAAAAAATGATGACCAAGTTAGTAGCCAAGTTTGTATTTCGGCACAAAAATGCATCCCCATATTATCCTCAGTCTAATGGTCAAGTAAAACCCATGAATCATGTTTTGAATACTATGATGTAATGGATGGTGGGTAAACATAAGATGAACTATCACCTGATGATTTTCTTGACATTATGGGCCTATCGAACCTCATTTAATACTACCACCAATTTGACACTGTTTCAACTTCTTCATGGAGTGGAGGTTGTTTTATCAATTGAATGCAAGATACCTTCATTAAAACTACTAGTACAACTCCTTCATAATACCTCTACAGAGAAATAATGTCTCATTTATTTGTTCCATGTTGATGAACATCATAGAGATGATGTGTTGGCTAATGAGACTCATAAGAATCATATCAAATCCCAGTATGACAAAAGTATTCATTCTCGTATCTTTGTTGAAGGAGAATGAATTTTGGTTTATGACCAAGATGAAGAAAAGTTAGGGGTAGGAAAGTTTGAACCTCTTTGGCATGGTCCTTACATTTTCGACCATGTATTGCAAAAAGGGGCCTGTTACACCTCAATATTGCTCACTTCGATAAATGTCATAAGTGTCGCATGCTCCTTACAACCTTCGCAAGTGTCGCAAGTTGTTCACAAGTGTCGCAAATGTTGTTCAAGCATACTTCCATAACGACGACACTAAGGAGGCACTTAATACATCTCATACACTTGATTTGGAGGAAGGAAAATGATTAACTGAAGTCCAGGAACTTTTATTACCTGAGAAGAGCTCTTAAACAAAGGTTTTGAAGGTGAGCGCTCCCCTACATCAGCCTTAGGAGTGCTGGCGCTCCCATATAAGGTCTCAGGGAGCATTATAACGCTTATCTGCCCCTCTGAAGGAGCGCTATCCATCCTTGGAGAGATGGTGCCCCCCTCAAGCTTCCTAGGGAGCGCTATAGCGCTCTGATGCCCCTTTTGAGGGAGCGCTGTCTAATCCGAGGCAGTAGTTGGCCCGTTGAGGAGAATAAGGGGAGGATATTTCAAGTTTGGAAGGCAGTTACATTCAAATTCTTGGTTCCATCAGGAGATCCCTGATCCAAGGAGGGAATTCCTCAACTTGTTCTAAAGATAACTCAAGAGGTTAAGCTCCTCTTAACCTATATAAGAAGGCTCTATGATGGTGAAAAGGGGGAAGAATTGCAAGCAAGAAACCTATGATCTCATAGGAAACACATAATCAGTCAAAGGAGAAGTGATCAGTGAAGCTACTATCATCCAGGTTGTGGATCTTTCGAGCAAGGGTTAGACGAAGGGGACTTGATGAAGCTGTCACATTCGCATCTACGATTGTAAGTACTACTGTCGTTATTCTCATTAATATGACACGCTTGGCCTGTTTCTTTATAGTTTGTGTCTGATCTTACATGAACTTATCATTGATAGATAGATCTGTTTTCAAGCTAATATCAATAGAGTAGGAAACGATCGTACTTTGTTTGTCTACAGGACTCAGCGAGGAGCGAGAGTTTGGAGCTCGATTTGGAGCGTGTAGGGACAAACGTCGATAAAGAGGTATTTCTATTTTCCTTCCTTCCTATGTATTAGTTTGTATGGATTTCAAAGGAATTTAGTGTCCACGTTAATCATCTTTTGTCTTAGATCTAGGGTCTAGATCTTTGAGGCAATCTACCTGTCCGCTGGGAGATTTTCCTACAAGAGAAACTGGCGACTCCACTGGGGAGTCCTCAAATCGAAACTTCTTGTTTTGATTTCTCCTCATAGACCTTGTTTTACCCCTTGGTTGTTTTAGACCTGGTTCACTCCTCTTTTGATTGGTTTCATGAGCTGATTGACTCCCCACCCCATCACACTTAGCCTAATTGTCGAGACTGAACTACAATTTTTGGATTTTTGAGACTTCTAGGAGCTTTCTGAACCTGTCTCCCCTATCCCTGTGTTAACAGAGCACAAACGCTCCCTGAGTGCCTTACACAGAGTGCTATAACGCTCCTTGTCCTTGACAACAGAGCGCCAAACCTCCTTTGGCCCATAAACCTTCCAGAATTGCCTTTTTCAGGGTTTTACCTCTGTGTTTCTCTTGCCGGGTCACCTTGTGAGTCAATCCTTCTTCCTTTCCCACTTTGACATCTATCTTTTTGAAGAACAAACATCTTTCTATTTGGGTTTTTTGTAGCCTTCTTCACTATTTATGTTGAGTTTTTCTGCCATTTGCAGTTTGAAACCCATGCATTGTCTTTCTCTCCTTTTTGACTGAGCGAAAAACTATGGTGAAAGTCATCAAAGGTCTATAGATATTTTCATTTGATTTTAGTTGAGATCATTGTTCTTCGACATTTCTTTTGGTGTGAAGTTTGATTTCTCTTTGATTGTTTCTTTTCTTTCACTTCTTGTTTTCATCACAACGAGAGGGTGTATTGTTTGTATGATTCTTGCTTGTGTTGGTCTGATTTTCATTCATCCAAGAAGATAATTGGCAAGACGAGCATTGTTTTGAATTAATCATTATTCATATGCAAACAATAAAGAAGCATCTTCATGATTGATTGTGCAGATGAGAAGGTATCTCAAAATTTTTAGCATCACATCAGGATTTGATTTGAAGAAAATTTGTTTGAGGACATTCCTTATTAGTGTATGTTAGTGAAAATAACTCTCTCTCTCCCTTAGGTAGATGTTCATCGAAAAGAAATGACTGCTTATCATCTTTGATGCATTTTTGGGACCGAGTCATAATTCCATTCGTTTCACTTCCATGCACCCCTTTTGAGTAAAGAACAACTATAAAATGAACGCTAATTAAAAATTATCTAGAATTTTTCTTTTGTAGGATCCTCCACCAACAGTAGACTAGGCTTAGTACTTTGGATTAAGCTGTGAGCATAACTATCCAAAGTTTCCAAAACAAACAGTAGCATCCTGAGTTAGGGAGAGTCAAATCCAATTATTGTATAAGTCTGCCTAGGATCCCCCTCTCACACAGGGGTTATGCACGAGGTCGCATTCGAGTGAGTTATGGAGATTATCCCTCCGTGGTTCAACTGATTGTGGTGGTTAGATCGTATTATGGGGATCGCTTAAAGGTAAATCCACAATTACTGCATGGAATCCTTTTAGTTGATTTCGGGCTTGATACCCTGCCCGTACGTTTGGATCGAACTGTTGATTGTTCCCACCCAGGGGCTGACTGCGAATTGGTAACCTTAGTGGCCATAATATTTAGGGTCTTACATAAGGTGACAGTGAAGGGAAGTCTCACTGTACCTGGAGCAGACATTGGTCAAACTCACTCGGGCTCCTTGGAGGGTAAATCCACAATTACTGCATGGAAGCTTGCACCAAGGCATAAGTTCGTTAAGAAGGTCGCCATTGTAACTGTTCCACCCTATCCCCGCCCCTTCTTGACTTGATCACACGATGTTGGATTTCATCACCAACTAGTACGGTCATCGAGAGAAGGTCCTGTTTGCTTGGTTGTGATTCTTAGATTTTATTAGCGCATGCTGTTTATTTTCAGTAGTTGGCCATAGATCTCTTTCGTCGACTCTTTTTCGCCAACATCGACCCTCCACGCCGTTCACGGAGGCTACAGGGACTTCCTCCAGAAAATATGGAAGGAAACACCCCTTTACCCCCTCATTCTACAGAGGAATCTCCGCAACAGAGCGAGGTTCAAGACACTACAACTTCCTAGGAAGAAGTTCCCACTCCTTTGGAGAGTTTTCGAATTGTTTCAGAGTCTTCAGAAGCTTTCCGAATTCCGGAGGGATATGAACGACGTGTCCTCCAATTGAATTCCGCTGGTGAATTTGTCATCGTCAATCCTTCTGACATTCTGACTGGGTCTCATCAAAACCCTTTATTCGATGACCCTTTTTGGACCGCGGACATTGTTCGAAGTCCACCACGCATGGTGAGAAATCTTTATGGAATGGGGATGGGTGCTAACGCACCTATTTCCTACACCGTAACCCTAAACCATTTTACCGGTACCACCATTTTTACGGCCACACCGCCCATTGGTCCGAACACATCGCCCATTGGCCCAAGGTCTACTCTTCCCCTCCATACGACCCATTCTACAATAGTCCCTCACATTCTGACTATTCCCACCGGTAATGCGATGGTCAACCAAGATGCGATTGGCACACCTGTAACACCAATACCTACACTCCCTTTTGGGTACAGGGCACTAAATACTCCCACTGCCTCTACTACTCAAGTTATGCCGAGAGGTTCCATACCTATCCAACAACCCGGAGGGACTGGTCTTGGTGGTCCTAATTCACTCGACGGCACCTGTCAGTCATTTACGTCTGGTTCTCAAATTCTGGGAACTCTACCTCAAGCTGGGGGGCATCCTCCCATCGGAGGACAAATTCCATTTGGGGGGCACCCTCATGCTGGGGGGCAACCTCAATCTGGATTCTACCATCAACCATATGGACAAAATTTGTCCGCCACACCCAATCCGTGGAACGTCCCTTTTCCAGGAAACCCACAATTCTCGACAGGACACAATTCTCAGACTCTGCAACAACCTCCTTATGGACAAATGATGAACCCAACCTATAACCCACAAAACCCATCTGGTTATCCTCCGCTCACACATGCTTCTCAAAACACCTCAAATCCTGTGTACCCTGGTCAACACCAACCTCATACAAGAGGGCCCACTAGTTACAATTATCCACATAACCCAGTGATTGGCCCCACTGGTGTCCCTATGCCACACTAGCATTACCCACAGGTTAACCGACAACTACCTTTTCTAGCTACACTGGACCTTCCATACTTGTCTCGGTTAACGAATGATCCTATTTATCATTCTCCGGTTTGGCCAGCTATTCCAACTAAACTTCCTTCTGATATCCCAAAATTCTACGGAAAGTTCGGAGAAGACCCAAACAACCACTTGATGACTTTCCATTTGGGGTATTCATCCAACTCCCTCATGGACGATTCTATACGTTTGCGTCTTTTCCAACGAACGCTTATGGGTTCCGCGGTGAAATGGTATATTGAACTACCACGTGCATCTTTTCACGATTTCAACTCCCTCACCATGTCTTTCCTCATGCACTTCCAACTACCCATTCGATAAGAGACGGGTACTGAACTATTAACATCCCTTCATCAGACAACTTCCGTACATATCTCCGACCATATTCATGAGTGGAGACGATGACGAAGGCTAATCGAAGCAGTCATTCCTGACCAATTGTTAGTGGAATGGTTCACTAAATCATTGTTACCCCAGATTGCTCGTGATGTTGCCACGGGCGATGTAGTCACAGAGGAAGAAGCCATTGCCCGAGCTCAATACTTAGATTTAGTCTATTCACAATCCGGTACTCTGTACGAGTTGAGACTGAATGCTACCCGTGCCACTAACGATCCATCCAAACCATCGTCTGCTTCCCACGCAGATGGAGTTATTAGCTCCGTCAAAACCCAATCTACTTCCCAGTCGACTGGAATGATTCAACGGCCCGCTTCGACGGCTACTCCTAGCCTGACTGCACCCTCTTCTACCCCCCCTCAAACTCAGGTCTCTGAGGTGAATGCGGTCCAATCAACCCCTTCACAACAACTTGGGGGCAAGAAGAAAGCGAGAAATAAACCAAATAAAAACAATAACAAAGAACAACAAAAAAATCAACCACAAACCCCTGTTGCCGGAAAACAACCACAACGAAAACCAAAACTCCCATGTCTCATTTGTGGTGACAATCACTACACCTGAGACTGTCCACATAGCGATGAAGTGGCCAATCTTTTCAAGGGAAATTCACAACCCACTGTGTTTACTCAACCCTTTCCACAGCAACAATCTTTGGTTTCTCAAACCCCCACTGCAAGGGGAAGTTCCAACCAACCCCATGATGAAGCCTCGACAAGTGCCCACATTTATATGTTTAACAGGGTTAATCTAACCACTCACTCTGCAACATATGACATGCCAGTTAAACCTGATAAGCCGAAGACTACTAATGGTTCCGCACTGGACCCGTTACCATCTTCCGTTAGTCCTCCGTCTGCCATCCCTCCATCCGGGCCACTTCATATTGAGAAACCTTCTTTTGACTCCATCTTACGCCCTCCTAAGAGTACCATCCAGAAATCTACCTTCAATCCTAATTCACGGGCTGCCCAAAACTACAACATTGTAGAAGATTTGGCCCAAGCACCATGTGCTATGTCTGCCTTGGAAGTTCTACAACACTGTCCCATCCAACGTAGAATGCTCTTAGCTGCTATCGATGCTTTTGATCCTGAGTCATCAAACAACCTCATGTTTAATATGGATGATCATCAACCATGACTCTTCCACCAGTTAGCTTTTCAAATCGATGTTGTTGTTCACAATCAACAAATCCACCAAACTATCTTAGGTGAGGGAGCCTCCACTTGTGTCATGCCCTTAGCTTGTTGGAAAGGCTTAAAATCACCTTCCCTTAACAAATCCTCTACGATGTTACGTGCTTTTGATGGACGAGTTTTTCATCCTTATGGATTATTATAATCCTTAGTCGTTCAGTTGAGCAGAAAAACTGTTACCATTGATGTCGAGGTGGTCGATGCCCCCCTCGATTACAACCTACTACTCGGAAGAAGTTGGTTTTACGCTATGACTTCCGTCGCCTCGTCGGTGTTTCGATGTGTACAATTCCCCCATCAAGGAAAAATTGTCACCGTCGATCAACTTGATTTCTGTACACCCGATGCTCGCATCCCTGCTACCAACAACATTCCCCTTTTGGGAGACCACCCAGTTACGTATGAAAGCATTGGTGTTGGATTACTGAAAGATTCTATCCTTATGGGTACTTTCCCTACACCACTTCCACCTATCACGCATCATATTTCCGTCGTCAATATGATCTCGACTATGCCTTATCAATCCTTGGAATCATCTGACCCTTGGATTGTACCTAGTCCTCTGGAATTCGATGTGCTCGGTGACACTATGCCACTTAGCCCAGCCGAGGCCGCATATGTAGCTATTCAATCTGCCTCTCCCTCTTCGAACAATTCACATTTATTGGCACCGGTTGCATACTAGGTGCCCTCATGGTTGGATTCCTTGTCGTCTTCCATTGATTACATTTCCCAAATTTTTCCTTGTGACGAATCTATTATGGAAATGCTTAACATTGACGATCTGCCTTGGAATGATAACCATCATCGATCCTCTTTTCTTCCACCTTTGGAAGAAATTCATCAAGACATACACTCTGTCTTCCCTCCCGATGTTACCGATGCTCCGCAATCTCCTATCCTCACACAAGATACTCTCTCTGAGGGGAACATGGGTAACATCTATACTATGATCGTTATTGACATTTCAATCAAAGAAGGTGTCGTGGAAAACATCAACCTTGGTGCTAATTCCACACCCGAGGAAGTGGTCTCTTACACCACTTTGTTTAAGGAATTCCGCGATGTCTTCGCATGGAGCTACGAGAAAATGCTAGGGATCGACCCTTCAATCGCCGTACACGAAATCAAAACCGACCCTGACGTGAAACCTATTCGACAAAAGATTAACCCGGTTCATCCCAAGAAAATTGCAGCCATAAAGGCAGAAGTTGAAAAACTTCTAAAATCTGGCTTTATCTACCCCATCCCTTTGACAGAATGGGTCTCCAACCTTGTTTTGGTTGCCAAAAAACAAGGGACCATCCATGTTTGTGTCGACTATCGAGATCTCAACAAAGCTTGTCGCAAGGACAACTACCCTATGCCCTTCATCGACCAAATCATCGATAATTGTGCAGGAAGCGTAATCTTCTCTTTCATGGATGGATTTTCTGGGTATAACCAGATTGAAATCTTACCTGCTGATCAACATAAGACAACCTTTATCTGCCCGTGGGGAACTTTCGCCTATCGAAAGTTACCATTTGGCCTAAAAAATGCTGGTGCTACTTTCCTGCGAGCCATGTCGTATGCTTTCCATGATATCAAGCATATCGCAGAGCCTTACCTTGATGATTTACCCGCCCACTCATCCAACTGATCTGATCACATTGATCACTTGCGGGCGATTTTTCTTCGATGTCGGTTCTACCGTATTCGCTTGAACCCCCACAAGTGCATTTTTGTCATCGAATCCAGTCAACTCCTCGATTTCATTGTCTCCAAAGACGGGATCCAGGTGGATCCCTTAAAGATCAAGGCCATTCTAGCCTTACCCCCACCTACCAATTTAACCCAACTCCAAAGTTTGCAAGGCAAAGCAAACTTCCTTCGCCATTTCATTTGCAACTACGCCGAGATAACTAAAGGATTCATGCGGTTACTGTAGAAAAACACCCCTTTCATCTGGGATGACATTGCCCAACGATCATTCGATGCTCTCAAGCATGCCTTGACCCACGCTCCCTTGTTACACCCTCCGGAGTATACAAAGGAATATATCCTTTACTTGGACACGTCCACTTCCACTATTGCGATGGTGTTAGTTCAAGAGGACCCCAACGACGAAGAACATGTGATTTATTACCTGAGCAAGAGTCTATCTGGACCTGAACTTCGATATTCACATGTCGAGAAATTGGCTCTGGCAACCATCATGACTATCCAAATATTCCACCATTAGATCTTATTACGCACCACCACGGTGATCGCGGACTCCAACCCCATGTACCACGTCTTGACACGTCAAGTACTTGGGGGAAAATATTCTAAATGGATCGTTATTCTTCAGGAATTCGATCTTGAGTTTACGAAGGTGAAAGCCAAAAAATCTCTGGTGTTTACAGAGCTTATCTGTGCTCTCCCTCGTGCCGATGAAAACATTGAACCTAGAGATTCTCTCCTCGATGAATCTCTCTTCTTCATCAGCACCTATGATCCTTGGTATGAAGACATTCTCCTCTACCTTCAAACCCAAAGTTTTCAGCCCAACATTTCTTGTGAAGAGCGTCGACGCATTCATCAACACTCTCGTCATTATCTCATCATCGACGAAACCTTGTATCGTCATGGTATTGACACCATCCTTCGACGATGTCTGATTCACGAAGAGGCTGAATGCGTTTTGAACAATTGTCACCTTGGTGCCTATGGCGGTCACCTTTCCGGGATGGCCACAGCCCAAAAAATCCTATGTGCCAGCTACTTTTGGCCCTCAATTTTCAAAGATTGCATCGAGGCTGTCAAAAAATTCCCACCCTGCCAAGTCTTTAACAAGAAGGCACGCACCCACCCTACTGCGCTACACCCCATTATCGCCATCGGCCCCTTTGCCAAGTGGGGCATCGATTTCATGCAGTGTAAGCCTACCTCAGCCGGGGGGCACGGTTATATCATCGTCATCGTCGACTACTTCACCAAATGGGCTAAGGCTATGCCTACCTTCCTGAACGATGGTCGTACTGCAGCTCTGTTTATTTTCAACCATATCATAACTCGTTTTGGTATACCATGTGCCATTGTCACTGATCATGGTGCACACTTCAAGAACCAGATGATGAGCGAATTACATGTCAAATTGGGTTTTCGCCATGAAAACTCATCCCCTTACTACCCTCAGGACAACGGACAAGTTGAGGCCATCAACAAATTCCTAAAAACCATGATCCAATGCATGGTAGGGGAAAACAAGACATCGTGGCATTTACAAATTTTCTCCGCTCTCTGGGCTTATCGCAGTTCTGTGAAAACCTCAACTGGATTTACTCCTTTCCAGTTGGTGTATGGCATTGAAGTCATTTTACCAATCGAGTGTGAGATTCCATCACTCAAAGTGAAAGTAGAACTCCTGCCCCATACTTCTGCTGAACAAGAACGATTCTTGTATCTATCCAAGCTAGACGAAACATGTCGTGATGCTGCTCTCGTTAATGAGGCACATCAAAAATGAATTAAGAGTCAATACGAAAAATCCGTCCACCCTCGGACTTTTGTGGAAGGAGACTTAATCCTCGTTTATGACCAAGCTCACGATAAATTGGGGACAGGAAAGTTATAACCTCTGTGGCATGGTCCTTACATCGTGAAATGTGTTCTACACAAAGGTGCCTACGAATTAGTAAATCATGATGGAATTTCCCTGGGAGAGCCCCGAAACGGGCTTTACCTTAAAAGGTACTATGCTTAGATTACCTAGCATATGTACTTTGTACATTATTGTATTTTAGTTTGGTGTGTCTATTTCTTTCGCGTGCTCGAGTCTTTACCATTGCCACTCATGACTGTGCTTGTGTTTTCATGCGCAGATGACATCTTCCTTTCCTATCTTTTTCGGGTTTGTGGATGGCGCTAGTCGACATACCCAGAACATTGCTTTGGCAACATGGGTTATTTACCAATTTGACGAGGTGGTGAGTTCAGGAGGTATCTGCTTAGGACCAGCAACCAACAACATGGAAGAATATCATGCTGTCATCGGACTGTTGACCCAAGCCTCCTACCTAGGTATCTCTCGTATCATTGTTTACTTGGACTCCCAACTCATGGTCTATCAACTCAACCGTATCTATGCTATCCGTAGTCCTATCCTGCTACGTCTCCACCTACAAGTTCGTTGTCTTGAACGAATGTTCGATTACATTGAATATAGACACATTCCGAGAGAACTTAATAGTGTTTCGGATTCATTAGCTAATTACATCATGGATCGGTATCTCTCCCACATATAAGATTTAAGGAAAGCAAAATTGTACATTGCATGCAAATTAAAACACATCATAGACATCATCATGTACAAATCATTGGCACTATAAAAACTCAAAACTGTANTATATATATATATATATATATATATATATATATATATATATATATATATATATATATATATATATATATATATATATATGGCATGACTAGAATGTTTGGATTACATCAAAAAGCATGTAGAAGAGAAAAATGTCGGGTCTCTAAACCCCTACAACATCACCTGAAAAGGCATACAAAATACGATCACCAGAGAGACTCTAATCTCCCCGCACTATATTGTGCTGCGAGTAACACATCACTGCATGAACTACGTGCCTCAACAGAGAATTGATATTCTCTGGTACTCCCACAGTGTGCCTCTGCAGATGTAAAGTCACTTCTCCCCTCCGCAGAGGAGGAATGCCCGTCGTAAGGCCTTGGAGGTTTCTTTCAACCTCCCAGAGACCTATCACTGGTACTACCAGATATGCTGCAACCAGGATGCCCCCGCGACGTCCTGGTATCAGTATATCGGCCGGGCACACTGCTCCCTTGTCTGCATATTGAAAACAATACATCTATTAAAAACTCTTCTACATACCCAAATATATATATATATATACATTAAAAACTTTAAAAACAAAAACTAGACAAGGTATGGCTCAGTCTCTTACCTGACACATCCCAGTCTTCCCCCGCGGGTAAAATCAAATCCATGCTCCCGCGAAAATCTACCTCAGCATATGGGAAGTCCTCTATCCAGAGATACTATTGTCTCAGCCAGGCAAAGAAATCGCCAGTGAAACGGAACTATGACTCTGCTACTAGCCTCGGAGACAGACTAGTCCACCTCTCCATCCTTGGTTCGTCCACTGGTCGCACCGCCAGTGCTATCTGAGGCTGCATCTGGGGGATGCGCTCCAGAAAAAATGAGACCAGAAAAGAACCATAACCAAACTGTTTCTGTCTCGTCCGGCACCGTGAAACCTGTTCCTTCACATTTCGAAGGAACCCTGCACTCTAGTTGAACAGTGTTGGTTCCAAACACTGAATACCATAAGCCACCTGTGATCTTGATGCTAGATGCGCACTAGTACTACTCATCACGCTCATGATGGCAAACGGTATAGACCATAGGGGTAGCTCTAGGATATCCTTGATAGGGATTCTACCCCCTACCAGTCTTGCTCTTGGGATACAGTGGCGTGCCAGATACACGTCCACTTGCTCAGGTAGCGTCCTTTGCCCGGAAAAAGATATGGAGACCCCTCTTTTCGAGAGGCCAGTCAAAAAATACATGTCTTCTAACTCAATGGTTAAAAGCTATGTGCCAATCCGGAATCCTTGCTCTGCAACATCCCATAGGCCAATCATATGCTCAAGCAATAAAATCTCTTTCTTCATTTTTTGCAACTTGAAGAATTTTAGTAAGCCACAAGCTCGCAAGGCGGCCCGTGTGCAGGGACTCCGCAAGATAGCTAAGTCATCCATCTCATGTTCTCTTTCTTTCCACTCGATCATGGTCGCCGAAATCACCTATGAAACAAAAGAATAAAGAAATTCATTATTTCAACGTTTTGGCAATTTCGGCAATTTTTAAAAGTAAGTTAAAACATGAAATCTAAATGTCCACATCATTTAAAGTGACCACACCCTCTTTTACAATCACCACACCCTCTTTTACAATCACCACACCCTCTCTTAGCCATTTAACATCCATCATATAACAATGAAACGTTTTTAAATACAAACGATTTATTTATGGCTGCGTGGGCATACGTGGGGATTTTTTCATGGGTTATTTGCCAAAAATGACCCATCCAATCAGCTATTGAGGCGTTGGCATATTAGCCATCCCCTTCTAGAATGTTTTTGCAAAAAGAATCCCCTTTTACCATCGTTTTTCAAAGAGGCCGATTTTGATCTTTTTGGGGAAATTTAGGGCTTCATATTTTAAATCAAATGATGCTATGAAAATGAATATTAAACCATGTAATTGAAAGAAGGAGAAATGAAGATCTACCTGGTCTGAACGACAAGAGAAATGGTTAACCGTAGCTCCGACAACGAACAAAACAAGATCCACTTCAAATGAGAATCTCCACTACTCCAAAATCCTTGTGCAAAATGAAATGGTAAATGGAATTTTCATTGTATTGCTATTTATAACTTTCCATTTTTTATAAGGTATAGTCATTTATGGGTTTCTCTAACAATATGATGGCTTCACTAAACCCTTGGTTTGTAGTTTTGGCATCGCAGGTTTCCTGGAAGTTCTGAAAGATTATTTACCTTGTCACGCTTATGAGCATATTCTTAGTTCATTCTCGAGCTCAAAAACATGAGAACGCAACCGGGTAAACTTTTATCTCTTTTTCGGACCCGTACGAATACACCAACACACGAAAAAGGAACCCCCCTAGAGTCGTCTTTAAACCCTTTTCAGACTCTCTAAATATGAAAAGATTGTCAAGTGACCTTTATTCCTTTCACACTCGTTAAAAGGTCAGAAAGGGCATCTTTCAAGCGATAGTTTATCTCTTTTTCGGTCTCGTTAGACTACTGTACGAAAAAGGAACTGAGAGAGTTCTCTTTTAAGTGTTTTTCCAAAATCTATAATCCCGAAAAACCTTCAAGTTTTCTGTCTTTGGACCCGTTAAAACACACATCGACAGGCCCATATGGTACAGATCCCTTACTTCTTCCGGTTTGTTAAACAAAGGAAGAGGAACTTACCAAAGGTGAGTTATATTGAGCATGTGTTATCCTCCTCGAGCTCATTAAATCAAAAAGAGGTACTCATATATCTGGATAGGGGAAAAATTGAAAGGAGCAAGCCAAGCAGTCTCTTGAGAACATTATCTGACAATTCTTAGAGTTGCCCTTGAACACGGCACTTTGTCATTTGCATGCATCATAATCTATTGAACCTTTGCACTAAGCCAATCCTTTGAGTTCCTTTCACTCCTTTGGGTCACCCGACGTAAGTCACAGTATCCACTACATAGTTTTGGTCCATGTCATGTTTTGTTGTTTTTCCTCAGTGTTCAAGGGAAGTATCCGCCTCGAGAGTCAGCCATCCCAAATATCTTTCCTCAAAACCCATGTCAGTCCATGTTCTTTTGATCTACCAATTACATCTCTATATCCATTTCGTGTCGTTGATGGGGGATACATCAAGGCCCTCCCTCGATGAGTCTATTCCTATCGACTTCAACAAATTATCCGGGAATTAGACTTAGAAACCAGTTAGTACTTTGGGACCTGCATGCCTCAATGGCAGGACTCCTCACATTCGACAGTAGGTTTACATCATTGACCTCTGATTGGATTATTCCACGGATGTTCGACCTCAACTCATCTATTCACATTCGTTGGAATGTACTAAGGTACCTTGGGAATCATTGACATTAATGGTGATCTCCCTCGCGCTTTTTAACGGTCTACACCATTGACCAGTAATCAAGTGGTTTCTGCCATTTTCGACATCAGGACATCATTTCACATGGTTAGATTCGTACCATATTGGAATTGGTAAGAATACCCTGGGCTGAGTCATCACTCTGATATATACTTTGCCCAGGTTGCGAAGGAGTTTCTCTTGGACGAACGATACATACACTATTACATAGATCCAATTTGTATTGGTCATGGCTATGTATTGTCATCCCGTAGATCCACTGTGTATTCTTCATGGCTACGATCAGTCCGAGTCATCAGAGTATAGATCCACATTGTATCTTCGGTGGCTATACCTTCTTATCAATACAATTATGGATCC
>ML785308.1:75035-141826 GCA_009831015.1 Picea engelmannii | reverse complement strand
TTGTTGATGATATATTGCTGATATGTATTCACATCTAACTGATTATTAATGACAACAATGAGTAATGAGTAAATGTTGAATGCTAACTAATGAGTTTTGTGTAAGAGGGAATTTTTGGGAAAAATATCCCCACACTCATTCACCCCCCCCCTCTAAGTGTGGTAGGTGTGTCCAACATTCCTCGCATCCCATTACAATGAAATTTCAACAACCCTCAGGCTAGGGTGGCACACAATTATAGTTTGGTCGATGACTTGGCACAATCTCATGTTGCCATGTCAGTTTTAGAAGTCCTTAAAACCTGCCCTACCCAACAGAAGTCATTACTTTCTACCCTGGGGGCAATCGACCTTGTTGATATTAGCCTCATCACCTTTGATCTTGATAGTGGGGATCCATGTCTCCCTACTCTAGTCGCTTGCCAAATACCGGTTAAAATCCAAAACATCACAATTCACCGATGCATCATTGATGAAGGTGCATCCACCTGCATCATGTCCAAAATGGTATGGCAGAAACTAGGTTCCTCCAAGCTCATCCTATCATCCATCACTCTGAGAGCTTATGATGGACAACCATCCTCTCCTGAAGTGATTTTTCAAAATTTCCCCGTTGAACTCGGGTAGGGATGATTTTAAGGATGGAAATTTATTTTAAAATGTAGAAACCTTGGTGAATATTACTAATCCTTCATATGCCAACTATAAATGTTTGGCGACATTTTTGTAAAAATATTCAAATTTCTAAGGATTTTATATAGTTTGTATAAAATTTTGGTTATTTTTAAGTTAAAATAATTTTATTGTATAGAATTTGGGCAAATATTTTTTAGAATAGCGAATATTTTTTGGGGAAAAACCATGGAAACTTAGCCCATGAGGGAAATTTATCCCCTAAAATCATCCCTGAACTCGGGGGCAAAACTATCCTCATTGACATTGAAGTTATCGATGCTCCACTCGATTACAACATTTTGTTTGGGCGTAGCTACATGTATTCGATGAAGGTTGTGGCCTCTTCCATGTTTCGCACAATGATGTTCCCCCACAAAGGGAAAATCATCACCATTAACCAAGTATCACACTATGAGCCCAACCCTTACTCCAACATCAAAAACATCTTACCTCTCGTTCACACTAATCTCGAGACCTACCTACTCATTGAGATGGGTTCCAAAATTTTCAAAGACCCATCCTTTCTAGGGACATACCATGGATCACCTCTGCTAATACATCCCTCAGCACAAGTGTGTGTCATCTCATCCAATGGAACAAAAACTAGAGATACCCTTCCTCCCACAGAGGCTTCATTACTATCTAACGTCCCACTAGTTGCAGATCTCCTTCCTCAAGAATCCCTTGAGAATCCTCCAGCTCCCCCTGTTCCTAATTATACCCTCCCCCGGGGCCACATTCTAGTTTGGGAGATAGTCCCCCAAGCCATTACACAAATCCCCTTCTTTTACCCCTCATCGGGTGTACAAGCTTTCTAGGTAGCCGCAACACTTACTCTTCCCAATATGGTGCTGGAAATTCTAGTATGGTATCTACATCCACCTAAGATGGTCCCTCAACCATCCCTCCCTCCCCAAGAAGGAACCCCAGTGCAGATTCCAATACTTACTCCAACCACACCACCCTCACCCTCACTCACTAACATTAATACTATAGCTGGGGGTAGAAGGAAGAAGAAAGATCCCATCACTCCACTTCCCCCATGAGTTCAGCCTCCTTGCGCACTATGCAAGAAAGATGGTCACCCCACTAATAAATGCCCATCTCTCCCTGAGCTACGTAATTTAATTCAACTACCTTGGGAAACGACACCACTGATCGTTTCCTCTACTTCACCCAATACTACTGTCACTGCATCCCCTACTATAGGTAGAAAAGGTCTGCGAACCAAATTCACATGTGCCATCTATTCAGAGTATGGCCATTACACCCACCATTTCCTGACGTTACCACAATTTCGAAAGATGCTAACGACAGTCCACTGGAGCTTCTAGCAAGAACCTCCTCCATCTGCATCATCTCACACATAGGTCACTGACATCCACTATGTCACGACCTCTGTCAATGAATGTATGCGACATCCCTGTGCTCTATGTGAATCAATTGATCACTTCACATATTAGTGTCCCACAATTATTGAATATAGGAATCATCAAATGGCCCTTATTCAAACTCCTCCCATCCTCCCACCGCCAGTGATGCCCATAGTTCCCCCTACTCCCTCTCCATATATTGTTTATATATTCTCCCCTAAGCCTGAGGGACTTCCCACTTCTCCATGGTTCATAGATAGTCTGGAGGAGGATTTTCCCCCAAATCCCCCCAATTCTCCCATTCATTTCCCCACGCAAATATTACGCCCGACTTTCGCCTATCGTGTCATGCCCTTCAGCCTCAAGAACGTTGGTGCCACTTTTCAAAGGGCCATGACATACATCTTTCGTGATCTGGCTCATATCATCCTCGCATACTTTGACAAACTCACTACCCGATCCAAGAAATGCACTCAACATATCGAGGATTTATGAATTGCCTTCCAAAGGTGTCATCAATACAATATCCACTTGAACCCCCTCAAGTGCGTATTTTGTGTCACCGCCGACCACCTCCTTGGATTCATCATTTCCCAGTGAGACATTATCGTAGACCCCCTCAAGGTCCAAGCCATCATGGAATTTACGCCAACTATAGAGCTTATAAGGAAAAGATAAATTTATACGACGCTTTTTCCCAGATTACGCCACTCGCTTACATGGCTTCCTTCGCTTTATATGCCACGACATCCCATTTCAATGGGATGAACATGCCCAATCCGCTTTTGATGACCTTACAGGGGAACTCTCCAATGCCCCATTGATCAGTCCACCCGACTATGATTGCGACTATATCCTCTACTTATCAGCACCAGCCGTCTCAGTAGCAGGAGTTCTCATCCAATTAGGGGATGATTCCCGTGAGCATGTCATTTATTACATTCGTAAGAATATTTTAGGACCACCCTTGAAATACAATCACGAAGAGAAACTCACCCTTGCATTTTTCCTCATAGTCCAAAAGCTGCGCCATTACATCCTACTTCAAACTAGCAACGTCGTTGCAGATTCCAACCCAATGCAATACTTTCTCAGTCGCCGACAAATTTCCCTGATGGATCGTTATCCTTCAGGAATACGACCTCAAATTTTCAACACCCAATAGAAAGAAAGTAGTCATTCTTGCCGAAATAATTATGGCATTTCCTTCTGATATTACTATCTCTCCCGTTAATACCGACTTCCCTGATTAACATCTCTTTTTCATCCCCTCTGATGATCCTTGGTACGACAATCTCCTCGTCTACCTCTAAACATAAAAGTTTGGAAACCACCTCTCCAGGGATGATCGTCGACATATTCGACACCAGGCCCCTCGTTACCTTCTTATCAACGATATCTTATATCGACGAGGGGTCGACACCATACATCGTCGATGTCTAACTATTGATGAAGTCGACAAAGTCTTGAATTATTGCCACAATAGTGCATGTGGGGGCCACCTCTCAGGGATGTCCACGACCCAAAAAATTATTTAGGCAGGCTATTTTTGGCCCACATTGTTTCATGATTGCATCCACGCTATGAAACAATGTGACAAATGTCAGTTATACGCCAACAAAGCAAGAGCACCAGCTGCTCTTCTCCACACATTCATTACTGCGGGCCCCTTTTGAAAATGGGGCATTGACTTCATGACTTGAAACCCCCCATATAGCAATGGACACAAATACATAGTCGTGGCAGTCAATTACTTCACCAAATGGGTCAAAGCCATGCCTACCTTCAATAACACTGCTGACACTGCAACATGTTTTTTCTTTAACCATGTCATCTCCCTCTTTGGAGTCCCACTATAGTTAGTCTATGATCATGGGAAACACTTCGAGAATGAGATTTTCGTCGAAATCTCCTCCAGGCTAGGCTTCTCCCACAAGTTCTCCTCCCCATACTACCCTCAGTCCAATGGACAGGTAGAGGCGGTCAACAAGGTCCTCAAAACCATGTTGTAGCGCATGGTTAACAAACATAAAACCAATTGGCACCATTTGTTGTTTTCCTCACTATGGGATTATCGCATGACAATCAAAACTACCACTGGTTTCACACCATTTCATCTTGTCCATGGGGTCGAGGCCACTCTCCCCATTGAGTGCGAAATTCCCACCTTATGCACCACTATTGAGCTATTACCTGACACTTCTCCAATGGAACAATGTTTGTTGAACTTAGAGTCATTGGATGAAGACCGTCAGTCTTCATTACAGAACAATGAGGCAACCAAAAAATGGTCAAAGGCCACCTTTGATCGCCATGTCAACCTTCGATCGTTCAACGAAGCTGACCTTGTCCTTTCTTACGATATCGCCCACGATACCTTCGGCCACGGCAAGTTCAAGTCATTATGGCATGGACCTTACATCATCCAACATTTCCTCACTAAAGGCACATACATCCTGGCCTCTCCCAAAGGCCACCCCCTCAAAGAACCCGTCAATGGGTTGTACATAAAGACATTTTATGCCTGAGTGTAACCATGCTACACTAGGCTTTTTCTTTTTGTAGAGTCTGTAGTCTTCTTTTTCTCTTCCATATCTTACATCTAATATATCATTTGTGCTATTGATAGATGCCTCCCCCATCAACCTTCCACATCGGTTACGCCGACGGAGCTAGTTGTTGGACACAAAATCTCGCTTCATCCGCTTGGGCCCTCTATACCCCCTCGCATGAACTGCTCCACTCCAGCGGCATATGCCTGGGCTCAGCTACCAACAACCAATCCGAATACACATACATCATTGTCCTCCTTGCAAAGGCCACTAGCCGCCATGTTCGTTACCTAAGCGTCTTACTAGATTCCCAACTTGTCGTCCTCCAACTCAACAATGTGTACCGTGTCCCCGATCCTTGCCTCTTTTGCAAATACCTGCAAGTTAGACTTGTATCTCGACATTTTGATTCAATTACATTTACACATATTCCAAGACAATTTAATAAGATAGCAGATAATATGGCTAACCTAGTGTTATATTGGAATTTATCACATTAAGATCCCATCACACATACATACAAAGTTTGTCGCAGCATATAGATTAGACGTCATCAAAAGCAATAAAAAACATCAACACGCGTGAACATCACAAAGATCCCAAAATGTATATCCATATATATATATATATATATATATATATATATATATATATATATAAGTCAATGTGCCATCAATGTTTACAAAAAAAAATATAGTACACCAAAGTACAAAATCTGTAGGTAAGTGACCATCTCACTCCTATAAATACAAAATCAGTGTCAAAACACCATATACAAAATAGGCTCGTAAGCCTCTATAAACACAAAACTCCATATCCTGAGGCACTCAAGGCGCCTCTAGAGCACCACCACCTGGTCCTCCCTCTGGAGGAGGTACCCCACCTGCTATCGGTCCCTCGGGCCCTGGGGCCAACTTCCCAATCATTGTCGCTCCTGCTACCGCTTCTCTGCGGACCAGAGTCCGTGACTCTGTCGGAAGACCAATACACTACTCCAGGACCCCCTCATCCTATATGCACACCCACATACCCTCGGGCACTCCCTATAGTACTGCCTCTAATCGACAGAAAAAATCCTCAAACTCTCCCTCGGCCCCAGCTGAAGGAGCCTGTGACGGCCCTGCATTGCGGTCATCATGGCGGCGTCTCCTGACCACTCTCTCATCATCAACAGACCTCACCCCAGCATCCTCCCGTCGTCGTCTCTCCCCTGCCCACGACTCCCCCCGTGGTGGCCTCACCAGTCCCTGATGAGCCAATGCCCTAATCAACTCCACCTCACGCCCGCGAGGCCCCACATCTGCACACATCATAAACAAATTATAGCATCATCATCCATCCATACATAAAATATATGCTATACTATCTCAATCTCAAACCATCAAAACAAATAAATCAACATACCTCTTCGGTCGAACACCTCTCCAAGAGGTAGCACCATGTCTGGGTCCACCCGAAAGTCCACCCGACTATATGGAAACTAGAGGATAATATGTGGCATCTGATGCCACACCCATGTAGCCTCGGCCGTAAAGTAATGGCCCCCCTCCCCACCACCATGGCGAACCAAAATCGTCACCCACTGTCTCAGTCGCGGCTCTTGCACACCTGGTGTGTCCAATAGCACTCTAGGGCGCAACATAGGCACCCTCTCCAAGAACCATGCTACCAAGATGGACCCAAAGGAAAACTCCCTTGAGTCAATAGCTCGACACCTTTTGAGCTTCCCCACCATCTTGGCATGCAACATCAAGCCCTAGGAAAAATTCTCACCCCCCAACGCCCTCTCCATAATCCTCGGCTAACTCCCACTGATCCGGTGAGTCGCAAGATACCCATAGACTCTCACAACCATCATTTCCATGCAACGATGCACAAGGGAATCCATTGCCCCAATACTCAACACAGATTCCAACATAAATTTCTCCCCCGTACAATACCTCCAGGCTAATACAGCCAACTGTCCATCCCCGGGTAACACAGGCTCCGTTGGTAACGGGGCTCCCCGAAAAGGGAGCCCCATCAGAAAATATACATCCTCCATCGCAGTGAAGGCTAGCTACTCACCACGCACAATGAAGCACTACTGGTCTAGGCTCCACATAGCAATCAAGAAATGCAGTAGGTACTATTGTGCCCACACGAGTGAACACTCAAAAAACGTCAACAGCCCACAAGCTGCCAAAGTGTCCTATACTGCAGGCTCCTCATCCCTCACTGCCTCCCTCAGACATGCCCAGTCCCTCTCTCTCCAATGGATTGGCATCACCAACTGGTCACCTACATACACATATACAATACTTGATCAGCCATCACAACCCATAAAAATATCAAAATCTCCAAAAAAGATAAGTTTATACACCCATCTACTTTGCCTCAAAGGCGTGACATTTTTTCCCACAGGCGTTCACCTATGCGCGCCTATGCATCCCATAATTGTGCACTCATATGCAACTATGGGCCATACAGAAGCACACACATGCGCCCCTGTCACACTTACAGACACACATCATAGCGCGCATGTTCACTACACAGTTGCACACACATGCGCAACAGTCAGGAACACAGCCGCGCATGCATGCGCTCTTGTGCTTTGAACAGGGGTGCAATACATGTGCACCTGTTTTTCCCATTTGAGCGCTCCCATGTGTGTCTCTCCCCATTACATCCGCGCACGCATGCTCGCAAATATTTCGATCGCCCGCGCACTAGGGGACCCACACTCACAAAAACCCCTGTACGACCATCTGTATAGCCCCTGCCCAAAAAAGTAATCCTAACTACTATGCAGGAGGATCTGACCACTAACCTGACACTCATGGATCCTGAATCGGCTGGATCGATCTCCCAGAATCTCCAAATCTCTCCTCCAAACTCTCATTCAATCACTCTAGCAGTAGGTATAAATGAGGTGGCAATGTGGGCCCTACAGCTATATATAGTCCCTTTGCCAAAACTTCCAGGATCATTTTCGAGAGCTCTGACCGTCCATTTTCCGATCCATCTTCAGCCACGGGACTAGGATCTCGCCACTTACACAGTCAAACTCCTCAGGACACCATCTTTCCCCAACTCTCGAGGAGCATTTTTCTCACATCACGCCCAGGTACGCATGCTCTTGTTAAAAATTATCAAAATAACCATTATATGTTCTTTATCTTCAGGTATTGTTTACGTTGGGTATTTGGTTTTCATGTGTGCAGGTACTTGGTCACCACAAATCAACACGGCCCTTTCAGGTATAAGATCGCTACTAGCATGTAATCATTCCCTCTGAATATCAATTGCATCTCTCAGTCACACCCTTCGCTCTTTGCCTCTAAGGTTCCCTCATCCATCTTTGCAGTACTCACACCTCCACTGCATTTCAGTATTGTCACCCGATAGCACTCTTCCCCACATGATTTGTCCCATTTATAGTCCCCCTTGACACTTTGACACTCATGCTGCTTTCACCCCTTAGGGCTGGGAGTCCTCATAGTCTTTGCATTCTAGAGAATTAGCTACATGCTCCTTCTCCTCATTTTGCTAACTTCCTCATAATGGACTCCCAAGTAATCTCATCACGATTCGTATTTTGACTACACCTCCACAGTATCAATTATCCCTCCATCTCCTCCACAATCAGTTTGCCCATTTTCATATTGTCCTCCATTCATTTTTCCTAATATAGAAACCCACCTATGGGGCCGTCACCCTTCACCTATTTTTCATGCAACTTGCACCCTCACAAGCCAAGACATATTGCATTGGGGCACCCATTTCTGTATCTGTATGATTATCCCCAATGATTCTTTATTTATTTGGTAATTGTAAAAATCCTTTGTTTCCAGCCTTTACATAGATTTTTTGTCGTCACCTTTGGCGACCTTCCTTTTTGTCGGCAGAAGAAATCCACATCGCCTTTGGTTGGGGCATTCATTACCTTCCACAATTTTTGACATCATCCATAAACCTGAGAATCCCCCAGTCCATGTACCTTTGATCTCTAAGTTTGTCCACTTTTTCATGCCTCTGGCACAATCCCACCTACGTCTAGTCGTCCCCCTAATTCTAGATTCAGTTTCACAGTTGTTTCCACTCATACTTCACCTATATCCCACTTCTCTTGAGTATCACCACTTATTGACATCGTCCATGTCCCTCACCAGTTCCTGATCTTATCTAGTGGATTTCCTGAAGCCCTTCGCTTCTGGGAGTCACGTCTCCCTTTCTGTCGACATCAACACAGTTTCCAAATGGGCGACAATATCTTGACTCTCATTACCTTCACAATCGAGAATCTTGGATGGCACAGCGAGAACCATCATTTCTCTCTGTTGTCATTGACCCCCACAACATTCGACCTCAACACTTTATCATGTTGCAGTAAGTCTTACTTTGTGACTATTGCAGTTGTTTTTTATATATTTGAAAAAGACCTCTGAAATTTGATAGGCTATCAATGCACGCGTCTCATTGACACTTCTTACAGGTGTCATCACCTCTTTTCATAGTTTTTTCACCATCATAATTGTCCCCTTTCTTTATCAAACTGCCCCCAAGGGCACTGCAGTTATCTACACCAACATAGCTTCAGTTACTATACTCCACATCTTTAAGTTACATGACACAAGCATGGGGCATGCCCGCCTTGTTTGTACACATTTTTATTTTTCACACCTTGTGAAAGGTTTGGGTTCTATAGGTTCCCCTCTCCCTCCAATGGGTCGCTCTTGAAACTCCTCACAATGCTCTTTCTTACAACGATACTCTCAGTAGAAGAAACATTGATATATTTTGGCTATACGTATGCTCCTAACCTCACACATTAGGGGGCATCTGTTATCACCAAAATTTCATCCGCAAATGGTTACAGGAATCTAGCATCTTCAAAACACCCATTAGTTCACTCATGGACCAAAAATGCATTTCCAAAAGGTCCAAAACTATACAACCAGTTATAAAATCAACATGTGCTAAGACTACATAGGAAGTGCACACATGTGCCACCCAGAAATGTGCACATGCACACGATGCACGACTGTGGACGCAAAAAACCGTGCACCCCTCAGAATGATGCATTTATAATATTGGTCAGCCTTCCACCCACTTTTGGTTCAGCTTCCAAGTCGATTTGACACCCAAATCTCGGCTAAATCCAACTGGGGGCTGGTCAAAGACCTAAGGGTGCTCTAAAGGGCCCCTTGTTCACACTAAAGGCTGGTTAAATAATGCCTCAAAGTTATGCTATAAAAGGAGGACATGGGTGCACTATATTTCCAAGGAATTCATTTGTATTGTTATGCTACCTATATTCTCTTGGAGGATCATCTTTCCTCATCAAGAGCATACAAGCACCATTTCATTTATCCATTCATATCACCTCTTGAGTGAATGTGCTTTGGATTCTCTTCACCATTTCCTTATAGTTTGTTACTTGTAATAAGAGCTCAATATTTGGGGGTCCAAGAGCCCTCCCTTGGAGGAAGAAGGGACCCATTAGTCTCCCTTTCTCTTTGGTGTTTTCCCACTAATACAATCCTATCCATTGGTGGCATGAGTGTTGTTTATTTCTGGTTTTAATGTTCTTATCCACTCTAGTTTAATTTATTTTATTGTTCTTAGCTTAGTTCTTTGTTTATTCCTTATGCTTGATGTTTATAACTCTTTAATTCATTGTTGTCTTGCCTAGCTAACCCAACTAGGCTTGTAAGCATCCCTATTTTGCTCATTCAGGTGACAAAAGGGGTGCAACACATATACCCACACACTTCCATACATAGTATCTTTATTTCATCAAACTTAAAAAAAAATCAGAATTTTCTATTTCAATGATCGTATTCCAATTTGTAAACTGTGGACCTATAAAATATGTAGGCATCGTATACAAATTATCCAATGAAAGGCATGCTCATTTTCTTGCATTTGTGTATTTTTCAATATAGATTGTGCGACTTTAAGACATTTTCACGAGGACATTCATTTCATCTAGCATAGAAAAAATTCATCCAATGTTAATAATGTCTCTATGGCAGTTAGTTGAAAGAGAATATATTGAGCTCTATCTACATTGAAGCAATTTTCATACATCACCCTTACCAAGGACTACTACTCACTAAATATTATTTTTGTTGGTCCATTCAATGAGATCCATCTTGTATCAATATATTTTAATAGTTTGTTTCCATTTGTAACACCTTCAACAAATTTTCAAACTCTGGAAATCGTGTGGGACTACAAAAAATGTATGCATAAGCCTCTCGTACCAGATATTCAACTTTTGAAACCGATGCAAACTTTCTTACTATTTTAAGTGCAAGATTCATCCCATGAGCCATACAATGAATACTCAACATATACAGTGAAGCTACTAGTTGTAGTCTAACACAAAGGACATTCATTTTTCCTTGCATTACTGATACTCCATCTTCTCAAACACATACCAACATTTTTTCAATCATTAAATGATCCATACCACCAATTTTCTTCAAACTATTAATAACACTTCCATACATATTTTTAGTTGTAGAATTATCCCTCATTTTATGAATCCCAAGTAGATATGAATTCCTAATATGGTCATTAACCACACAAATACTCATGCAGATCCATGAAGTATTATCAATAGTTGTAACCTCATCCAAAAACAATGAAAAAAACCTAGCATTTGCAATCTTCTCTTTCATATCATCATTTTCTACTTGAGATGGATATATTTCCCATTCCCAACTACTCATTATAGACCAACAAGAAGATGCAAATTTTGACACTTGAAGAAAAGATAGATATTTCATGCAATTTGGATAATATGTCATAGGAAATCCTTTAGATAATATGTGAAATACAATGCTTCATTGAATTGTATTGGATAACAAATTTATTTCCATCGTCTTTCCAAATAGAGATGTGATGGTTCCTACACTTGCCTCGAGTTTTCCCTTACTTATTAAATATTTATTATATTCATATGCATATTTGACATATCGACATTCCTCAGAAGATTTACATCTGATAATAGATTTCTCCTTGCCATCTACAATTTTCGTTTCATACGCCTTTCCTGCATGCTTTTCTATTGTATCTAACTTCATCTGAAATGTCAATGGTTTGCCAAGTTTCCAACTACATATATTTCATATAATTGGTGATTTCTCTTTCTCATTTTTTGGAGGTATTGGTTCAATAAATGAAAATTGTGAGACCCATTCTAGTTGGAATAGCCTCCATATGTCCCATTGGCCTTTTTTTATTTTCCATGAATTGATTGTGTTCTCTCCCAATTAAAAACTTTCAACATTTTTACTGTCAATTTCTGGTGAAAATGCATTTATCTCACTTTGATCACCATAGTAATCTATTCTTGCATATATTATTTGGATATTATATGCATTCTCACAAGATTTGACATCTCTTTCAGTGACAATTTTTTCTCAAAAGAGATCGAATAATGAAGAGAATATGGATCCTTGGATTGAGGTCTTTGAAAGTATGATGATAGATCATTTTTTCTTGATATTTTCTTCCCATGATCGATGTTTGAAATCTCAATAAATATTCCACGATTGAAATTTCAAATTGATCTAGAAACCAAAAGTGAAACCTCTATGAGAAATAATATAAAATTAGTAAAATTCCTACCAAGTATAGAATCTCTGTATGTATTTATATTTATTATATATTTTATGAAACCAAATTCTCTAAGAAAACATACACCCAAAAAGGAAAACCATCAAATGCTTAGATGAATCCTAGAAAATAACTTAGGGTGTAGAGTAAGAAAATACAACATAAATGCACCGAAAATAGAAGCTTACCACTGCCTACAATGGCAATGGGAAGAGTAGCAATAGTCCTAGACTTAAAGCTAAGTTAATATAAGTGGATATTCAACAAAAAGAAACAATTCAAAAAATATGAAAATATCACACATTGACAACATAAATACAAGGACTCGTGCAAAAACCCTAACTTACACAAAAAAATATATCATAAAATATAATGAGTCAAAGTCTGGAAATTTTTCTACATGTACTAGAGTTGATACAAGTGGTGAGAGTAATCTACATTTATAAGTATTAGTATTCATAATTATACAATATAATAAAAATATCCTGGTGGGATAGCTTGTAATAACCACATACATATAAATAACACAATCCAATGAAAAAAATCATTATAATGTATATCCTCAATATCTCTTTCCTAACAAAACAATTAGAAACATACAAGGAAAAATAGGCACTGAAACTTGAAAGAGACTAGCACCTCGAATAAGAAAAGGGCACCATTAGTCCCTATTCCACTATATTGTTAAATCAGATTCCATTCATTTTATGGAAAAGACAATTTAGTTTAAAAGGAATGGTTGTCTTTCCAACCTGGGTACTAGACTTCTCCATGTTTTTGATATAAGATAAAACTAAACCATAACAATTTGAACTCTATATCTTGCTTTCCCGGTGTTGACAGGCCAGAATGATTCGTTCAAGCAGGTAAGGAAGAATGCCTAATGGCAGGTCCCAATTAGACCTTCTCGTTTGGAGCAACGTTTTTGACCATATTGTGGCTTGGTTACCAAACTAACTAACTAACTAACTAACTAAATATGAATCTGAGAACCAAAGGTTCTAAGATGAATTAAAACTCTAAAAAACTTCTTCTAGGCTAAGATGAGTATCTATAGTCCTAATATGCACTTATATTCTACTCTATTCTAACCTATAATGATCAGGAGTGAACTAAAAGATAAGTGGAGTGAAATGTTTGTATTACTTGTGCATAAATGATTCATATAAGCAAGAAACATGAAATCTTAACATTACAATAAGTTAGAAACAAATAATTGATTCCCTAATTGATCATATTGTCATTGCACTTAAAGTAAAAATTATGGTAACAATAAACATATGAAATTTAGTTCAGAAGTAGTTCATAAAACCAACATTCACATATCACAGAGATAAACATGCATAAATAGAAAAATCTGATTCATACACATTAACACCACAATCTTCAAAACGTCTTTTTGATTCCAATTAACTTGCGGTAATAGTATTGTCCTGCTACATCTGGAAAAAAAAAACCCTCATTCTTTTACATTCATCTAATTTATAGAAAATGGATAGAAAATTTCCACATTCCTCTAACTACTGAATGGTCAGGGTCCTGAAGTGACGCTTCAATTCCCTTTCCTAATTAATAAATTACGATATTTACAAGTGGAATGATTAATCTGCAAAAATTTCAGTTACAATGAGATCATTAGGTGGGCCTTGGAGGTTGCGATTTTTTATCTATGAAGGCCTTCCAAGTATTGAATTCTTCGAGTATGTTGTACACTCTGTGTAGCCGTGTTCTTTCAAGGTCTGTCTTGCTATTACAAATGGGAGTAATGAATTCCATCTTCAAGATTTTCTCAACATGTCACATTGAATCTTCAGTTAGCGAGATTAATATGACATGTTGTATTAATCTTTCTTTTATAAAATATGTGTTTATTTTGTTGATTGCCTCAATGGATTTGATATTGAGGTTTCTTTTGATCTCTACATCTTTGACCATTGTTTGGGTCGACAAAGCCTTTTCTATATCCATTAGAGTATCCATTCCAAACTGCAAGAGTAGGTTGTCTGAAGACCTCCATAGCTCTTTCCTCGTTGTGATGACCTACTCCTGTATCCTCTATATATATGCATTTTTTTCTATCCATGCACTCAACAATCAATCATATCATATTCTCTACATGTTTGAGTACACAGACAGGGTCTCGAGGAATATTTATTGGACATATTCCATTATGTGACCTGATTGTAGGAATATATGGATTTTTTATATTTTTCTTTCATTTCTTTCACCTGTATGCTCAATTTCACCTGATCGTATATCGCCTTCAATATTTTGTTCAGAGCGTACAAGAATATCTTATGTGAGCTCCAAAGTTCCTCATTTTTCTTGGTGGATTGTGTTTTATTTCTTCCAAAGAAACTATTTGGTTTTGGCCTTATTTTATTAATGTCTTTAGGAGATCATTGTCCTGTTGTAGCCTCATAACTTCCCTTTCACTTCTTTCATTGAAATATCTCATTTCATACAACTCTTCTTTAAGATGCATAACTTCCTAGTCGTGTGCAACTTTGAGTTTTTCCACCTCATGCATATGAGCCTTTGGTTGAGGGTGATTATTTCGCTAAAATTTTCCTTTAGATATGAACCGGGTGAATATTGGTGGCCACCCACCTATTCCAACTAACTCAAAATAGTCTTCTTGAAACTTACTATTTTTAGTAGGTTTTCGGTTTCTAAACTTTCAGGGCCATTTTGAGGGCCTGAATGAAGTTTTTTCAAGTTAGGGCACCTTAATAATAGTTGAAGGCTCTAATTGAGCCCCCAAAATCAATCTCCTCAATGATACATTTCCAACGAGCTATCATGCACCCAAAATGGAGATCATATGCCAAAGTTACACCCCCGAGAAGTTGATACACCAAACTACCCAAAATGGAGTCCACAAAACTATTGGCTTTTCATCTTCCGGGATTAGGGTTTTGGATTTTATTTATGTTAAAAATGTATTCGGAGCCTAATTATAACAATCATATTCTTGTGAATGCGAGTAGCCATCAAATCTCTTCTAAGAGATAAGCTGCCACCATTCTAACGAGTCTTTCACTCTGTATTTCTACAGTTTTGTACATTTCACTCATTAATAGAAATTGTGTATTACTATATATTTGTGCCTCTTATTATATTTCCAATATATCTCTATAATATTATTGTCTCTCTTTCAATATATTTGTAAATTTCTGTGTTATATCTCTGCTCTAATTTCGTGCCAAAAATAATCTGTATCAGTGGTATCAGAGCAGGTTGATCTTGATTGTTTTTCAGTGTATGTCCCCGACGAGGTCCGAGTATAGAAAGTTGGGTCTCGATATTGTCTCTCTTGAGGACAATCACTCTCACACACCCAAGAAAACCTCCATGGCAGAAGAAAATAAAAACAATGAAGTAAGAAATTCTATCAATATGTTGCTTGAGAAAGCTCTCACGTGACAGAGAGACGAAATGATGGAGAATTTTTCCCGCATTCTTCAATGCCTGACGATAGAAAAAAGTGCATATTCATCAAGAAACCACTTTGGAAGCACCTCTCCTTTCAAGGTACAGGTTAATTTTGATATTCTCGTATTTTAAGGTCAGATAGATGCGAATGCCCTAGAAAAATGGTTAAATCTGCTAGAAGGTTATTTCTTTGTTCACAATTTTTTTGATATTGAAAAGATAACCTTCACACTCCTTAAGGCTATCCCCCTTGTCAAACCTTGGTGGGAAACTTACTGGGATAAAATTTTCACAGAAGAGTCTGGAATATATGGGGCCGAGCCCAATTGGTATTTTTTTATGGATGTGGTCAAGGAACAATATTACCCTGTTGGCAATTATGAAGACCAGTACATTAGATGGACCACACTACGTCAAGAGAGGGGCGAAGCACTGTCAGAGTTCACTAATACCTTCCATACCTTTCGCACCAAGCTGGGTATCAAAGACTCTAAGTGATATTTGATTCTGAAATACTATGGGGATCTACATAGATACATCCAAACTGAAATGGATTTTCTAGACATCTCATCACGGGTATTGCTTATCAATATGTTGTTAAATGCGAGAAGAAATTCCAGCACCAAAACAAGTGGGAGTTTGATTATGCAAATCCGCAAAAACCAAATTATGGTAAAGGCGACCCTAAAAACTAACCTTCATAAAACCAATCCAAGCCATAGGAAAATAAGGGTAAGAGAAAGACCAAGAAGGACACTAGAAAATGGTGCGGCTTCCACAAAATCCCCTATCACAACATCGATGAATTTCGCTCAAAGCAGTCATTGGTGGCCGAGATCAAATACAAGGAGTCAAAACCTAATTTAGAATCTGACTCAGAAAATATGAGTAGAAGACACATCATCGACGTAGACCCCACTACTACTGTCTCGACCAAAACAATTCAGCCATAAGAACCAACATATCCTAAAGAGGGGGAGCGCCTCTTTCATTCACAGATGTGGGTGAATGGGACCCCGTTGGATTTCATTGTTGATAGAGGAAACAGGAAGAAAATCATCTTATCATAGGTCATCAAATAGTTGGGATTGTTGACAACACCACACCCACAACCATACAACATTGGGTGGCTTCACCAGGGACATGATCTCTTTGTCATCTAGTAATGTCGCCTCTCCTATGGAATCCATCCCTTCATGGATGAGGTATTATGTAATGTTTCCCCACTGGATGTCTGTGATTTTCTCTTGGGCCAACCATATATGTGGAAGCACCATGCTATTTATGAGTCTCAACCCCTTAGTGTTATTGTTACTCTGGGGGGTCATCTCTACAGGATACCATAGGTAGTTCTGATTATTGTTCCACCAAAACAGTGTCGCAAGCTAATATCTCATACTGCAAAATTCAGCCTCTTTACAATCTATTCAAAAGGTGAACATAAGGCCACTACAACCACTATAGCCTCAGTCCAGGCACCTCATGTCCAGCAGAAGTAGGTCGACAAGATTGAAGAAAAACACAAGGATTCCTTCTTCACACAGTCATCTCATGTAGCCAGAATAGTTAAAAATTTCCAACCCTTCCATCCATAGGTTCCTCAATACCTTCAACAAGCTAAGTAGCACAACTTCTCCAGCAAGACAAGCAACTCATCAAGATGCAGATTCAGCAAATTATTTTATCTCTTCCCCAGGAACTCAGTGCAATGGATACCATTGCTTCCTAAGGAGGGAGGATTGATCCAAGTCGATATCAGTGGCCACCCACCTATTCTAACTAACTCAAAACAGTCTTCTAGCAACTTACTAGTTTTAGCAGGTTCTCAGTTTCTAAACTTATGGGGCCATTTTGAGGGCCTAAATGAAGTTTTTTCAAGATTGGGCACCTCAATGACAACCAAAGGCTCTTATTGAGCCCCCAAAATGAATCTCCTTGAAGATAAATTTCCAATGAGTTATCGTGCGCCCCAAATGGAGATCGTATGCCAAAGTTACGCCCCGGGAAAGTTGTTACACCAAACTACCCAAAATGGGTTCCACAAAACTATTCGATTTTCATCTTCTGGGGTTAGGGTTTTGGATTTTATTTATGTTAAAAATTCCTTTGGAGCCTCATTATAACAATCATCTTCGTTTGAATGCGGGTAGCCATCACATCTCTTCTTAGAGATAAGTTGTCACTATTCTAACAAGTCTTTCACTCTATATTTCTACAGTTTTGTACATTTCACTCATTAATAGAAATTGTGTATTACTGTATATTTGTGCCTCTTGTGATATTTACGATATATATTTGTAATATTATTGTCTCTCTTGCAATATCTTTGTATATTTCTATGTTATATCTCCTCTTTCATTTCGTGTTGAAAATAATTTGGATCAAGCTCCTTGTCTTGGATATGAAGTTGTATTTCCATCTCCTCTTTGTGGATTTTCTCTTTTTTTGGGGTTTCTTTCCTATATTCACTAGTCATAGCCTCTTTGATGTTTTCCAGGGTTTCCTCCAACTTAGTGATCTTGGTTTTTGCAGCATCTAGTGCCCCTGTGACTTCATGGACCAACACAATGTTCACACCAGAAAAAACACTAAGTGTTGAAGTTGCTTGTAATGTGTTATCCTCAAGGTTTGGTCCAACTTTCCATTTGATGCTCCTTTCATGAGATGCCTCACTTACATAAACTTTTCCTCTTTTTCTCTTCAGGGTTCTTTTCTTAATTTCTTTTGTCTTGTGTTTGTATTAGTAATCGCCCACAATGACTACTAAGCCTTCAAAACCAATTCCTTCAAAAGTGAGTGATAAAATCCATGAGATGGCGGCCAATGGGGTGCATTCCTCGATTGGGGTGTTGATAAATTTGGTGTCAATACTTGATGTCACAATAGTGGTAATGGATGTGGTTCTATCCTCTTTGGATTTGGCAACCTTAATTTTTTCTTCCTATTTCTTATTCTTTTCTCTTTCCTGTGGATCCAGGGTCATTTGTTTTGTGTTCATTATTTCTTATTTTCCCATATTAGATTTTCTTGAGGGAAGGTTTGTAGTCTAGGTATTTTCCAGTTCATCCTATTCCACCTTGGCTTCCTTTTTCTTCATCAGCTGGTATCTCTCTTCAACCTCTTTAGCTTTCCTTGCTTGTTTTGCTTCTTTTTCCCTCCTTTTATATTCCTATTACTTTAGCCTTTCTTTATATTCGAAGAGTAGGGCCTTTTACCTGAATAAATCCTATGCGGTAAAATACCAAAGATGGCCTTGTGCAGGGGAGAAAGGAAATAGTCATAAATATTGTAAAAATGTTCCTTACAGTTGAACTATCATAATTGAGAATAATATAAATGGATGGGGCCATGATCTAGGGTCTAGGAACAATTGAAAGTAAGGCATGAATTGGTTGAACAAATGACATCTACAATATATGACGACATGTAGAAGCTAGGGTTTTTCATACCATTGGGGTCTTGAACCTGATTCGCTATGATAAAAGATAGGATGTTTGCCCAGTTGAAATCCCAGCCCTTCTTAACCACTATTTAAGCCATGTGAAACCATTCCATTCTAAAATGGAAGCTAGTTTCCTCGCCATATAGTCTACAGATCATATTGCTTAGTATTTTGTAATGGATTTTCAAGTATCATGCAATGACATTCCTTTCCCCTTTTTTCATGGACCATTCTTCATCATAGAACCGTTCTTCCATCAATCTTTTGAGATCTTCATGCTCGTCCCAATTTTTTTCCAGGAATGACTCATTTAGAGAAACTGTGGGTTCCAGGGTCTTGTATCTTACTTGGTGATCCAGATGGATGTAGTTGGCTCCCCACCTATTCCAACTGGTTCATATTGGCAGTTTTCCAGTTTGGCGGGTTTTTTTTTCCTAGTTTTCGAGTCCTTGACTTGTGGGGCCTTTTTGAGGCCCTAAACAACGTTTTTAGGGATCAACATAGTCGAAAATTCCATTTGATGGATCGTAGAAAAATGTGCAGTCCTCTGATATACCTTTCCAATGGGCTATCGTGCACCTAAAACAGAGATCGTATGCAAACATTATGAACCCAGGAAGTTGATGTACTAACTTACCCAAATGAGGCCCACATGACTTTTGGTGCTTCATCTCCTAGGGTTAGGTTTTTAGATGTCTAGGGTTTTTGGCATTCATGATTATTGTAAAAAGACCTTCAGATCCTCAATGGAATCATATTCTTGCGAATGAGCATAGTTGTCACATCTCTTCTTAGAGATAAGCCGCCACCATTCCAGCAAGCTTGTATTCCACTGCATTTTATAGTTTCAACTTATTTCCTTATTGAATAGAAAACCAATTTTACCGCATCTCTATTATTCTGTGTTAATCATCTTTTAATAATCTGTATTCATTTCATTTTTCTCATAAAATATGGATCAGTGGTATCAGAGTGGTCTTCTCCTTGTCGTCTTAATGCATGTCCCCAATGAGGTCAGTGTACAAAGAATTGGGTCTTGAGCTTGTTTCTCTTGAAGACAAAATCTCTCGCACACCCAAACAACCTCTCATGGAAGGAGAAAAGAAATATGATGGGACAGGAGATCCTTTCAAAATGTTTCTTGAGGAATCCCTCACACAACATAGGAACGATATGATGGACAGTTTCGCACAAATCCTTCGGCGAATACCAACATGAGACACATCTTCCTCGAGCGAAGGCGCCACCCCCTTCAAACTACAAATCAACTTAGATATTCCTATATTTGAAGGTTAGATAGATGCAAATGTTGTAGACAAGTGGTTGAATCTACTAGAATGGTATTTTTTTGTCCATAACTTTTCAAATAGAGAAAAAATTACTTTTGCGCTCCTCAAAGTCATTCCCCATGTCAAAGATTAGTGGGAAACTTTCTGTGAGCAAAAGGAAACATAGGAACCCTCATTATTTACAGTCATGGCCACCTAGGAATCCTTCATGGATGCTATTAAGGAACAATACTACCTTGTCAGAAGTTATGATGACTTGTATACCAAATGGACCACACTGCGAAAAGAGAGAGACCAAGTAGTGCCAGATTTCAAAAATATCTTCCATACCTTGCACACCAAGTTGGGTATCAAAAATTTAGAGCGACATCTGGTGCTCAAGTATCACGGTGCTATGCATAGATACATCCATACCAAAATGGAATTTCTATACATCTTGTCCTTGGGCGGGACCTATCAATATGTCATCAAAATCGAGCAGAAGCTCAAAACAAAGACATGACAATTTGGGCCTGGGAAACCCTCGTAACAAAAACTAGGAAAGGGAAGCCCCAACCTACAAAAGAAAGGATAGAGAAAAATTGGACATTATCAGGACAACCAATCCAAGCCGCAATCAAAGAAGGACACCAAAAAGACAAAGAAGGATACGGGGAAGTGGTGTGACTTCCATAAGAGCCCTTGGCAAAGGATTGTTGATTTCTCTCAAAGAAGTCATTGGTGGCCGAAGTGAAAGTCTCTAAATCAGATGCAAGTTCTGACTCAGAACTAGAAAGGGGAAGACATATCATTGATACAGAACCCAATGCCACCATTTCTACACCAAGCTCCAACCTAGTGAACCAGAAGATCCAAAAGAAGGTGAGTGCCTTTTACATTCGCATATGTGGGTAAAGGGCACCCCACTACAATTCATCGTTGATAGTGGTAGCCAAAAGAACCTCGTCTTAGTAGAGGTATTCAAGAGGTTTTCCCTTCCAACAACATCGCATACACAACCCTACACCATTGGATGGCTCCACCAATAAAGCAATCTCTACATCAGCCAACAATGTTGACTGTCGTACAACATCAAGCCCTTCAAAGATGAGGTATTGTGTGATGTTGCTCCTCTCAAAGTTTGTAATGTTCTTTTGGGCCAAACTTATTTATGGAAATGTCATGTTGTATATGAGTCTAGGCTTCGTAGTTTTATTATTACTTTAAATAGAAAATTGTACAAGATACCCGAGGCAGTCCCTCCTAGTGTTATTTCCTTGATCTATTCACTCTCAGAGTAAGAGAAAGATCACAGCCACATCCAGGGTCTCCATGGCTGATATCTCCACATAAAAGAGGAAAGTGGATAAGGTCATGTAAGGATACTTAGATATCTTCTCCTCTCCTACCGAGGTACCTTTGTACTGTCAGGTCAAGAATCCCATCGATATGATCCCAGGTGCACCACTACCCAATGGGCTAGTTTACTTCCACTCTTTGTTAGAAAACGAGGAGATCAAGAGGGAGATCCAAGAACTGCTCCAAAAGGGGCACATCCTTCCCATATCATCGCCTTGTGGGAGCCGAATAGTACTTGTGGAGAAGAAATACAAGACTTGGTGACTCTGCATTGATTATCGGTCCTTGAATAAAATCACAGTCCAGAACCGGTACCTGATTCCTCGAATCAATGACCTCCTTGATCAGCTCATGGGGGGAAAATACTTTAGTAAGATTCATCTAAATTCTGGCTACCACTAGGTCCCAATAGAACATATAGATGTATGCAAGACCACCTTCAAGTCAAAAGAAGGTCTTTTTGAATGGTTAGTCATGCCCTTTAGTTTGAAAAATGCTCCAACAACTTTTATGAGGATGATGGATGATATCCTGTAACCTTTCACCAGTACTTTTGTAGTGGTGTATCTAGATGACATCCTCATCTACAACAAGACTTGGGTGGAACACTTGCAGCATATTCAATAGGTTCTGCACACCCTGTGGCATCACAAACTATATGCAAACTTGAAAAAATGCTCCTTCATCATGGACATGGTCCATTACTAAGACTACATCATTGATCAACATGGTGTGAATGTGGATCCAGCCTAGATCCAGTACATCCATGAATGGCCAACACAAACCACACTCACTCAGCTTCAGAGCTTCTTAGGCCTCGTCAATTTCTATCGCAGGTTCGTGTTGGGATTCTCTCATATCGCATGGGCCCTCATCCAATTAACCAGGGGTGGTAGTAAAGAAAACGTTTTGTGGGGCCTGTCCCAACAACAAGGCTTCGATGATTTGAAGCAGTTTTTGTGCTCATCCCCAGTACTTTCATTACCAGACCTGTAGCATCCCTTTGAGATAAATACATATGCTTCAGACTACGTTGTGGACGTCGTTCTCACTCAACACGGCCACCCCGTGGCATATCATAGTGAGACACTATCATATGTTGTCCGTAAGTACCCTACTTATGAAAAAGAAATGTACTCCATTGTGCAAGCATGCTTCCAGTGGAGACATTACATTATGGAGAAGGAGACATTCATCCACACTAATCACAAGCCACTACATTTCATGCAAACCGAAGGAAAATTGAAGAATGATTGCCATCAGAAGTGGTCCAAATACTTACAACAGTTCCACCTCAACATCAAGTATAAAATAGGAAGTACCAACAGAGTTGTTGATTGCCTCAACTGACCTCTATGAGACAAACCCTGACCTATCCACCACCTACCAAATGTTGGGAGCGAACTCACTGGTCGCTAATTTCCATCTTCAGGACAGGTTGTTGTGTCATCTAGTCCATCTCTATGTTCCATCAAGCGAGCACGCGAAGCTGATTTGGGAATCTCACTACAGGTGGGTGGAAAGACACTTTGGTGTCGAAAAGACAGTGGCAATGCTACAAAAACATTTCTATTGGTCGAAACTTCGACAAGATGTCGACAAGTATATCAGGTCTTGCACCACCTGTGTTATTGCCAAACTGACCACTAAGAAATAGGACCTGTACACTCCTCTTCTTAATCCTGAAAATCCATGGGAATCCATCTGCATGGAATACATGTTAGGCCTCCCATCCACCAAGTGGGGCAATGACTATGTTTTTGTGGTTGTTGATCACTTTTCTAATATGGTGATTATGTCCGCCTGCAAGAAGAAAATCACTACAGAGGCCACTGCCAAGCTCTTCTTTGAATGTGTCTGGGTACACTTTGGGATCCCACAAACCATTGTCTCAGATCAAGAGATTTGATTCCTACCTCAGCACATTCTGGTCGAGCCTCTGGTCACTATTGGATATGAAGCTCACCAAATCCACTACCTTCCACCCCCAGACAGATGGCCAAACTGAGGTCGTTAATCGGATGATCGTACATATCCTTCACATGCACAATTCCAAGCACCCTCGCACATGGGGTGAGAGTATTCCCTATGTCCAAAATAGCTACAAGCGAGCCCTGCATAGCTCAACTAGCCACAACCCCTTTCAGGTGAGGTTGGGATTCCAACCATTGGGCCCCATGGATGTTACACTACCCCTGGTGAACACCTCGTCTGACTCATCCCCTACTCCACTAGAAGATGAAAAATACACCCAATTCATTGAGAGGATCCATCACATCCACCAACAGGTTCAGGATATTTTACAAAAGTCCAATGCCAAGTACAAGCAGCACCATGATCAACACCGGGTGCCGCATAAGTTTTAGATGGGCGACAAAGTTTTTTTGCACTTGTAGAAAGAACGCCTTACAGGGCCCCATTGGAAGCTTTTCCCACTCTAGTATGGGCCATACACTATCACCAAGGTTGTGGGTGACAATTCTTTTGCGCTCAACACTCCCCCTTTCTTTGGCCTGCACCCAGTCTTCAACATAGCTCTCCTTCGGCCATATTTCCCGCCATTATTGGACACCTCTGAAATAGCAGAGCAGTTGACACCAATGGAGCTCAACCCTAAATGCATGCGAAAAGCATCTAGTGATCAGATTGTGAACACATATATCAAGGGCACTCGACAACAAAGGATCCAACTTTATCGAGTTTTCAAAGCAGGGTAACTCCTACACCAAGGCAAGTGGCTCACCCGGTGCCAAATTCAACAGAAATTTCCTCATCTTATGGGAGAACTCAACACAATGGAGACCATTGCTTCCTAAGGGGGAAGGATTGATTCATATGGATTTCGGTGGCCTCCCACCTATTCCAACTGGTTCATTTTGGTAGTTTTCCAGTTTGGCAGTTTGTTTTTCCTAGTTTTCAGGTCCCTGACTCGTAGGGCCATTTTGAGGCCCTAAGAAATGTTTTTATGGTTCACACAATCGAAAAATTCCCTTTGACGAGTCATAGAAAAATGTGTAGTTCTCAGATAGATCTTTCCAATGGGATATTGTGTGCCTAAAAGAGATATCATATGCAAAAGTTACGACCCCGGGAAGTTGATGTACTAACCTACCCAAATGGGGCCCACATGACTTTTGGTGCTTCATCTCCTAGGGTTAGGTTTTTGGATGTCTAGGGTTTTTGACATTCTTGTTTATTGTAAAAAGGCCTTTAGAGCCCCATTGGAATCATCTTCTTGCAAATGAGTGCAACTATCACATCTCTTCTCATAGATAAGCTGCCACCATTCTAGAAAGTTTGTTTTTCACTGCATTTTACAGTTTCAACTTATTTCCTTATTGAATAGAAAACCAATTTTACTCTATCTCTGTTATTCTATGTTAAGCATATTTTAATAATATATATTCATTTCGTTATGCTCATAAAATCTATATTAGTGGTATCATAGCGGTCTGCTCCTTGTTTTCTTAATGCATGTCCCCAACGAGGTCAGGGTACAAAGAATTGGGTCTCGAGATTGTTTCTCTTGAGGAAAAAATATCTCGCACGCCCAAACGACCTCTCATAGCAGGAGAAAATAAATATGACAGGACAAGAGATCCTTTCAAAAATTTTCTTAAGGAAGCCCTCACGCAACAGAGGAACGAGATGATGGATAGTTTTGCACAAATCCTTCAGTGACTACCAATAGGTGACACATCTTCCTCGAGCGGAGGCGCCACCCACTTCAAGGTACAAATCAACTTCGATATTCCTATATTTTAAGGTCAGATAGATGCAGATGTTGTAGAAAAGTGGTTGAATCTACTAAAAGGGTATTTTTATGTCCATAACTTTTCAAATAAAGAAAAAATTACTTTTGCGCTCCTCAAAGTCGTTCCCCATGTCAAATATTGGTGGGAAACTTTCTGTGAGAAAAAGGAAATAGAGGAAACCTCATTATTTACAGTTGTGGCCACCTGAGAATGCTATTAAGGGAAATTAATACCCTGTCATAAGTTATGACGACTTGTATACCAAATGGACCACACTACGGCAAGAAAGAGACCAAACAGTGCCAGTTTTCACAAATATCTTCCATACCATGTGCACCAAGTTGGGTATCAAATATTGAAAGAGACATCTGGTGCTCAAGTATCACGATTCTCTACATAGATACATCCAGACCAAAATAGAATTTATGGACATCTCGTCTTGGGCACGGCCTATCGATATGCCATCAAAATCGAGTAGAAGCTCAAACAAAAGACGCGACAATTTGGGCCTGGGAACTCCTCGCAACAAAAACTAGGAAAGGGCATTCCCAACCTACATAACAAAGGGCAGAGAAAAGATAGATGGTATTAGGAAATATATTCCAATCCATAAGAAAATAAGAACACCAGAAAGACAAAGAAGGATACAAGGAAGTGATGCGACTTCCATAAGAGCCCTTGGCATAACACTGTTGATTTTCGCTCAAAGAAGTCATTGGTGGCCGAAGTGAAAGCCTCTGAATCAGATGTGGGTTCTGACTCTAATTCAAAACCAGAAATGGGATGATGGATCATTGATGTGAAACCCAGTGCCACCGTTGCTACCACCAAACTCCAACCTGGTGAACCAGATGAACCAAAAGAAGGCAAACACCTTTTCCATTCACAGAGGTTGGTAAAAGGCACCCCACTACACTTCATCATTGATAGCGGTAGACAGAAGAACCTCATCTCAATAGAGGCCATCAAGTGGCTGGCCCTGCCAACAGTGTTGCACCCACATCCCTACACCATTGGATGGCTCTACCAGGGAAGCGATCTTTGCGTCAGCCAACAGTGTCGACTGTTGTACAACATCAAGCCCTTCAAAGACGAAGTATTGTGTGATGTTTCTCCTCTCGAAGTTTGTAGTGCTCTTTTAGGCCAACCTTATTTATGGAAATGTCATGTTGTATATGATTCTAGGCATCATAGTGTTATTATTACTTTGAACAAGAAATTGTACAAGATACCTGAGGCAGTCCCTCCTAGTGTTATTTCCTTGATCTCTTCCAAGAAATGTAGGAAGGTCATCTCTCAGACTAGGAAATTTGTCTTCTTCATGATTCTCTCTCAGAGTAAATGAAATATCACAGCCACATCCAAGGCCTCTGTGGACGATCTCTCCAAACAATAGAAGCAAGTGGATAAGGTCATGCAAGAATACTCAGATATCTTCTCCTCTCCTATCGAAGTACCTCTACACTGCCAGGTCAATCATCCCATCGATATGACCCCATGCACACCACTACCCAATGGGTTGGTCTACCCCCAATCTCTATTAGAAAATGAGGAGATCAAGAGGCAGATCCAAGAACTACTCCATAAGGGGCACATCTTTCCCATCTCATCGCCCTGTGGGAGACCAATCGTACTGGCATAGAAGAAAGACGGGACCTGGTGACTCTGAATTGATTATCAGTTCCTGAATAAAATCACAGTCCGAAAGCAGTACTTGATTCCCTGAATCAACAACCTCCTTGATCAACTCACAGGGGAAAAATACTTCAGTAATATTGATCTGAATTCTGGCTACCACTAGGTCCCAATAGAACATACATATGTATGGAAGACCACCTTCAAGTCAAAGGAAGGTCTTTTTGAATGGTTGTTCATGCCCTTTGGTTTGAAAAATGCTCCAACAACTTTTATGAGGATGATGGATGATATCCTGTGACCTTTCACCGGTAATTTTGTAGTGGTGTATCTGGATAAAATCCTCATCTACAACAAGACCTGGGTGGAACACTTGCAACATATTCAGCAGGTTCTACACACCCTGTGGCAGCACAAACTATATGAAAACTTGGAAAAATGCTCCTTTGTCATGGACATGGTCCATTGCTTAGGCTACATCATTGATCAACATGGTGTGCATGTGGATCTAGCCAAGATCCAGGTCATTCGTGACTAGCCAGCCCCAACGACACTCACTGAGCTTCAGAGCTTCTTGGGCCTCGCCAATTTCTATCACAGGTTCGTGTTGTTATTCTCTCATATCGCATGGGCCCTCGGCCAAGTAACTAGGGAAAAATTTGTGTGGGGCTTGTCCCAAAAAAATACTTCAATGATTTGAAGTAGAATTTGTGCTCATCCACAGTACTTCCATTACTGGACCTGCAACATCCCTTTGAAATAGAGACAGATGCTTCAAACTATGTAGTGGGTGTTGTTCTCACTCAACACGGCCACCCCATGGCGTATCATAGTGAGACACTATCAGATTTTTTTCATAAGTACCCTACTTATGACAAAGAAATGAATTCCATTCAAAAAGTCTGCCACGAGTGGAGACATTACATTCTAGGGAAGGAGGTAGTCATCCACACTGATCACAAGCCACTATAGTTCATACAAACCCAATGAAAATTGCAGAATGACAGCCATCAGAAGTGGTCCACATACTTACAATAATTCCACCTCAACATCAAGTATAAAACGGGAAGTACCAACCGAGTTGTTGATTGCCTCATCTGACCTCCAGTCGTGGCACTCACCACGGTGCTAGACTCTTGCGGCCATGAGACCTCTAGATGGCCCCACCTCTATGAGACAAACCCTGACTTCTCTACCACCTACCAAATGTTGGGAGAAAACTTAGTGGTTGCTAATTTCTATATTCAGGATGGGTTGTTGTGTTATCTGGGCCATCTCTTCATTCCATCAAGCGAGCGTGTGAAGCTGATTTGGGAAGCTAAATATAACTGGGTGGCAGAAAACTTTGGAATCGAAAAGACAGTGGCAGTGTTGCAAAAACATTTCTACTAGTCGAAACTTCTACAAGATGTCGGCAAGTATATTTGGTATTGCACCACCTACACTATTACCAAACTGACCACTAAGAAATAGGGCTTGTACACCCCTCTTCCTACTTCTGACAAGCCATGGGATTTTGAGCCTTTGGGGGAAATGAATAAGGGTCCAAGGGAGAAGAATTTTCCTCTTTTTTTGTCTCATAAACTTTGATAGGAGGAGGAGTAGGGAAACCCAAAGTAGGGAAATCTTCAAGACTCTCAATTCTGAACCACTTTACAATGTTAGGGGAAACAAGGTCTTAAACTTTCATCTTTAACCTGAGGGATAAAAGATGAATATTCAACATGGAAATTTTCAAAATCTAAACTTCTAGAAACTTTAGTAGAAGTTAAAATAGGAGGATTAGATATGGCTACTGGAGTTTTAAAAGTAGAATCAAAAGAGTGACCAGAAGTACCTGGTACAACAATAGAAAAACTCTCTTGATAATATTTTCCCTCCTTGATTAACTTCTCTAGGTCAACTTCAGGTGTAGTCAAACGTAGTTGTGGATTTGACCTCGTGTGTCTGCCTTTAGGAGCCACAGCTAAAACAATGGAGTCGGTAGGTGTAAGTTGCAATCTTCAATGTATTGAATTCTAATGCACCTTTAGAATCAGTAAGATTTTCAATTCAATCCCAAGGAAATGTCTTCAATCTATTCCTCGGCAATGACGCCAAGAATGTTAGCAATAAGAATCACCCTCATATTGCAAAGAGGATAATCCCAGTACCCATCAAAATACATGTAAATGTGAATGAGTGTTTAAAGGTCAAATGGAAAAGACTTAGAATAATAAAGTTTTAACTCATAAATCTTGGCTAGCATGCACAGGAAATTGAGGTCTTGATCAAATTCAATCAATGAATGAGAGTAAAAATGTATAGGAGGAAGAATTAGTGAGGGAGATGTAAAGGTTTGAAATTGACATCAGTTCTTCAAGCAACCTAAGGAGGAAAAACTCAAAACACAAGATCTTCTTGAATTCAAAGTTTAAAAAACACTAAAGAACATCATAGCAGTATTATAATCTAACATTCATCATAAAACAATTATAATAATCTCATGTGGATCTTCCAATCATGAAAACTTGAACAGAAGAGGCAACAATATGATATAAGATAAATTGACTTCTATTACTCAAAAATTCTCAAATCTAGTACATAACCAGAGAACCAGTCTTTTAAGTCAAAAAATATTACAATAATAGGAGCCTCATCTCAACCATTCGAACCCTCTTCATCATTTGGAAAATGCATTTATAACAACAAGGAAAGGAAACAACTAGAGGTGCAAGTTGGCCTTCCTCCCATAAGATTCTCCAAAAATAGTTATTAATCTAACACCTGTACTAACAATTATTTAAAAACTTCTATAAAAAAGGAAACATGTTGGAAACCAACCCAACAAGATTTAAATGACATTTTCTCCCTTGATGCACATCTCTTTCCATTGCCAAGTGTCCTCCTCTCTCTTCTCCACATCATCAACCACCCAAAAGGGTGATGAATTCTAACTTCTTGATTCCAGGTGCCAGTTCATAGTGTCATTCAGTAGCGCATTGGGTAGCAAGTTTCTGTAGCACCCTTGCAAAATACTCTGCACATTTCGTAGCGTCGATCCAAAACAAGATCGCAGTTTTCGTAGCCCCAATTATGTATTAGCCTCTATGAATTCGGTAGTGCCACACTTCAAATAACCTATCCGAATTCGGTAGCACCACATCTCAAATAACCTCTGCGGAATTGGTAGTGCCATCGTTGAAATGGTCCTGTAAAATTGGTAGCATGCATCATCAAAACAACTATGTGAATTTGGTAGCACCACTCTGACATAGTCCTGTGGAATTTGTAGTGCCATCATTAAGTTCATATTAGGATATTTGGTAGCGTTCTGCAGAAATGGTAGTGCTACTGTCTACTTCGGCTAGGAGCTTTCGTAGCACTTTAGGTAGAAAAATGGCAGAACATTCTATATAGATGATTCTGCAGCGCCATGGCACTATGAATGTATGTGCTTCTTCTGTGTAATGAAACCAATCCTTTAAAAAGCACAAAAAAAATAGTTGATAGGTTAGAAGCCTGTAGATGCCTGTATACGTGGCAAAAAATTATACCTTCTTGATCAATTATTCTTGCAAAAAAAGACCACCCACAAAAATGGAGCTTATATCCCTCAATTATTGCATCAACCTAGCACTCCTCCTTGTTGAAGGAGAGCTTCCTTCTAACACAACAACATGTTTTCTTTTTGCAGTGACATGATTCTTGATTGTAGGTGTGCTTTTCTTTACTATTGATTCCTCTTTCAATGGAAGCTTCTACCAGCACATTCAAATTCCTTTGGGACACTTCATCCTTGAAGTGCTACAATTGTTCCTTGAATTTTCTATTTTGAGACCGAAGGCCTCTGTTTTTCCTATAAAGGTTCTTAAGTTGCTTATGGAGAGGCTTGACTCTTCTTGCTGTAAATATTTACAGATCAAGGGTGTCACTGTACATATCCACAATTTATTTCATCTTAATTCTTCCAAATAAACTTTATTCTTTCACACGAGCAACCTCCTTCCTAGCCTCCCTGAGCTGTCTAATCAATCTTTTAAAAGTGTTATTGTTAGGTGGAGTGTTGATGTTGATAACATCAATAGGCTTCTCAATGCCTTTGCCTTTATCTTTCTTTCTCTTTGGAATTGAAACCTTGGGTAGGACTTGTGCTTCAACAACCTCCTTGAGAGTTGATGATCTAGTAAAAGGATTCCTAACTTTTATGCTAGCTTCTGGAGTAGGTGAAGAGAAATGCAATTTACTTCCCTTCTTGGCTGGGACTTTGGTGGATGAAGGGACTTCTTCCAATTAAGGTGTAGGAGGGGGTAAAAAGTCTCTCTTTGGAGAATGATAAACCTCCCTCTCTTCCTCTTCAACTTCCTTAATGACCTCTTTGTCTTGAGAAATGACTTTTCTCTTTCTTTTCTTGCTTGTTCCTGCTAGAGCATCACTAGTAGATGGCAAAGGAATTTGCATCTTTGACTGAGGAGTTGAAGCTATATCCAACTCCATATGAGAAGAAATAATGAATTGTTCTGAAGGAATTTTCCTCTTCTTCAATTATTTCATGACCAACATCCTAATCAATCCAGAGTGAAAGACACTAGTTTCCATAGCCTTGGACTTGGCTTGGACTCCATCAGACATCTTCCCCATTCTCCTGAAAATATAGAAAGGGATATTCATTACATATTTACCAGTGAAATGAAGAAAAATCCTTATATGGTATTGGTATAACATGTTAAACCTTCCCTCAGATGTAAATTATCTCTGGATGATATTCAAACTTTTGTCAAAATCCTCACCTAGATGGCTTCTAGGAACTCCCTTAGACAAATTGTCTGCCTGATAATCTGGCTTGAGGAAGTCCTTGGACAAGGCAACATTTAAAGTCATGGATTTAAACCATCTCTCACCAGTATTAGGAATCCCTGTGGTTGTTGCAATAGAGGCTTCAGACACCTCAAACTCAAGGTATCCTACCTTATTCTTAAGGCCATCAAAATGTAAGGCAAATTGTCTTGCCACTTCAAGATGTCCTCTCTGCATGTTTTGGAAAAATGAGAGGCAACCCACCCTTTGAAAAACTTCCTTAACCACTGGCTCTACATCAAACAGGTGCATGTTTGAGGGTTCAGTTCTTACCATAGTTCCTTCCTTGTGATATTTATTCTTTTGAGGTGTCTCCATGGGTAAATATAAGGGATCAAAGGCTATGGTGTAGTGAATGCTAAGGGAGAAAACATAGGCAGACTTCAATAAGAAAATGACAGTGAATGATGGATGCTCTCTCCTAAGATTCTTACTCTAACTCACCTTGATTTGAAAAAACAATGTTTTGATGGATTTTTGTAGGGGTCTTTGATACCAACAGGTAACACTCTAATCCAGACAAAATATAGGGTATGGAAAATAGGGGAAATGTAGCAAGGTTTCAATAGCGTTTTTTAGTAGCACAGTGCACACACAAGGAACAGGTGTTTGCATGGGCACTCAAAACTCAGGAGCATAATGAATTGATGTCTTCATTAGCTAAAACGAGGTAACAATGGATACAAAGTATGAGGGAGGTAAACTATAGTTGCAGAATTGGTGAAGGAGGGAGTGGTTTGCAGCATCAAGTGCTACCAAAACTCAAGCAAGACATATCCCAGGAAATTACTATGCAATGGAGGGAGCTCACAGAATATCTGGATGATTAATTGACAATTGAGGCTCTCCAATCGGCTAGGAAAACACCATGACCACCTCAGACTCCAAATCAACCTTAGTAGTCGATCTTGTAGTGCTGCCTGCAACTGGTCTGAACTTGCAGTTTCAAAAGCATTGAGTTGGAGAAAATTCAAATATTTGAAACCATTAGCAAACTCATTAAAACCAAATATTAAAATCCATATTTTAACGAAACATGGTGTTGAAAAAAAGGTAGATCATGACCTCAATGAATAATGACGAATCATGGCAAGGAATAAAGGACAAGGAGTGTGCTACGAAAACTCCTAGTGGGTTGGCAACGCCCTTTTTCAAAAAAAATTGATTTGACCCACCTTTAATTGGACATGGGGACAACATGGAAAGGAAAAAAGGTATGAGTGGAAAGAGTGACATGTCAAGTCATGAAGGTCATGGGATAGGTTGTGATTGGTGTCAATTCATGAGGTGAGTCAAAACCATAAGCCATAAAATCAACCTAGGTTTAAAATCTATGTGTGGCCCAAAAATGAGCCAAAACCACAAGTTTTATTTGTTCAATCTAACCTAATCAAATCATAGAAAGAAAAATGAAACAATTATAATTCTAAAGGATAAAAAAATTAAACCTAAGGGATAAAATACCCAAGGCAACTTAATGTGATAACATTGGCTCCACAGGAGATGTCATGCTCCCTGTGAGTTGCCAAGAACAAGTAGTTTCAGCCTTATCCTAGGTCTATGGGGTCACTTATTCAATCAGAAATAAAACAAAATGGTATTTACAATGGAATAGAAAGCCACTCAAGGCTTAAGAAAAATACTTTTTTCAAAAAGTGCCCATTGATAGGACTACTAAAAACTTCAAAATCCTCCAAATTCTGCAACTTATAAGTGTTATTTGAAAATACCTTAGAAATTTTGAAGGGACCAATCCACAAGGCCTCAAATTTACCATGCTTGCCTTTGTTTTTCTTGGGTTCATCCCACTTGAGCACTAGATCTCCCGGCTGGAAATCTTATTTTCTTACCTTCTTGTCAGAGGCTTGCTTGATCTTCTGTTGATGGTCTCATGCTTTGTCCAGTAGATGCTCGCTAGTATGTTGCACTTCTACAAGCTGTTGTATTATTCTAATCATATCATCAGGTTATCCTTGGTAGTCTTGGAAGAATTTTTCCACAGGCAAGGAAATATGAGAATGAAAGATAGCCTCAACTCCATACACAAGCTGAAAAGGAGAGACACTAAAAAATCTCTTTGTTGTCACTCTATCAACCCATAAAGCAAATTTAAGCTTTGAATCCCATGCTTTCTTATTTTCTTCTAACAATCTCTTGATGATCTTTATAAGGCTCATGTTAGAGTATTCTACCAATCCATTCCCTTAGGGATATTAAGGGGTAGAATGAACCAATGTAATCTCATACTATTCACAAAGACTGATCAATGGTTCAGCCTTGAAATATGCAACATTATCAGCAAAAATTATGCTCAGACAACCAAATATTTCCATGATATCCTCATGAAAACCAATAATTACCTTGTGGGAGGCATTCCTTGTAGGGATGGATTCTATCCACTTGGTAAAGTAATCAGTGGCATTAAAAATCCACCTATTCTGACCACTCAAAGCATGATGAATTTCCCCAATAAAATCCAGTCCCCACTGTTGAAAAGGTCTCGAAGCTAACATAGGCTTCAATGGAAAATATTTGAGCTGCTGCTTTCTAGAAAAATTTTGGCTCTTGACACAAGCTCTAATATTTGCACAAACACTAGTAAAGAGACTAGGCCAAAAATACCCAAATCTGAGGATCTTATAGGTTGTCGTTCTCCATAAGTGATGGCCTCCACATAAACTGTCATGAAAATCAGACATAATCTTTTGCACCTCCTGTGGATATAGACATCTCAAAAGAACTCCTAAAGGATCTTTCCAATACAAAACTTGGTCAATAAGAAAGTATTTGATTGATTTGAGCTTCAAAGCTCTTACCTTGTTCTTCTCCAAACCATCAGGAGGTTGCAACTTCTATAGAAAATATATAATGTCCTTGTACCAAGTGAAATCTACCAATGGAGGGATGACTTGAGAACCTTTATCAAACAACTCAACTTCCTGATTTTGTGAGATAATGTTTATGAAATTAACCCCCAAAGCTTTGAAATTTGATCCATCCAGCAACCTAGATAAACCTTGGCCTTTAACCAATTTAGTGGGCTTTATTTCAAGATCAAATTCAATAATTTTGGCAATCCATTTGCTCCTCCTTCCGTCTATGTCAAGCTGAATAAGAATTTCTTTCACCAAGGCTGAAGGGACATATGCAACTACTTTTGAATGAAGCACATAAACTCTGAAATCCTTGAAGGATTTGACCAAAGCATGGGCCTTCTTTTCCATGATGTCATATTTTATTTCAACATCCCTCAATGCCATGCTAAAAAAGGCAATGGGTTGCTCTAACCCTTCTGCATTTTTCTGCAATAAAACAATTGCTACTGTGTCAAATGAAACAAAAGAAAATATCAGAAAATCCTTGGAGTAGTCAGGGTTGATCAACATAGGTGCTTCAGCCAAATATTTTTTTATTTGATCAAAATAATTTTGAGATTCGGTAGTCCATTTGACTTCATTTCCTTTCCTCAACATGGTTGTAATAAACTTTACCAGTTCAAGAAAATTTGAAACAAACCTTCTCAAAAAAAAAAAAAAAACCTAAGAAAGACTGAACTTCTTTCTTGGATCTAGGGAGAGACAAGTTTTGGATAGCTTCTACTCTGTTTGAATCAATTCTTACCCCTTCAATTGATACAATGTGCCCCAATAATTTCCCCTCCTTCATAGCAAACAATGATTTTTTAGGATTGAGAGATAGAACAAACTGTATGCACTTCAAGAAGACCTTTTCCAAATGAAGATAATGTTCTTTATCAGATTGTGAGAACATTGTAATGTCATCCCAATATATGACTACAAACTTTTCCTTCTCCCCAATAACAGCAATGTCCATGGCTCACCAAAAGGTCGCTCCTTCATTCATAAATCCGAAGGGCATTTTAGCATACATGAATGTGCCCCAAGGAGTGGTGAAGTTTGTATTCTCTCTATCTTCAAGAAAGAGAGAGATCTGATTATAGCCAAAAAATCCATCAATTAGAGATATCCTAGATGAACCTGTCACCCTTTGCAGTATGTGCTCCATCTTGGGTAAGGGGTAATTATCCTTCTTGGAGCTTCTATTCAAAATTTTGAAATCGACACAAAGTCTGATTTCTCCATTCTTCTTTATCATTGGGACCAAGTTAGCTACCCATTCAGAATATCTCAAAGGAATGATAATCTTGGCATCCAAAATCTTTTTTACCTCTTTTTCCATAATATGCAGCATCATAAGATTTATCTGTATAAGTTTCTGCCTAAATGGCTTGGTCTCTTCCTTCAAAGGGATCTTATGTTCAATGATGCTTGTGTTGTATGTTCTCAGATATTCATATGTCCAGGAAAACACATAAGCAAACTCTTTTAACAACTTAATATATGCATCCCTTTGTTCCTTTGACAAGTTGCTAGACAACTTGACATATTTTGGATCCTCCTTTGTTCCCACAGTACATTCAGTCACATCAAAATCATTTCTGTCGAACAATATTTCCAAAGGAACTAGTCCTTTTGGGATATGGTTACTAAGAAATTGAAAAATATGATTATTAGCAATTTTATTAAGAAAAACATCAGCATGAGGGCTATTTTCATAATCATGATCTTGATCAATATGTAATGCAGAAAAATCATCAACAATCTCAAGAAATATTTTAATCCCAAGATCATCCTAAAAGACCTTCCAATGTTTGACATTGTCAGGTATAGAGGGTCTATACTTCACTTCTACATCATATTTGAGTTTAGGTGGCAAAGGGACTCTAAAACTACTTGTTGAAACAACCAAAGAGTCTTCCATGACATTCTCCTCTCTTGGAACAAATGAAATATTGAAAGCTAAGAAGAAATTGTCAACAATATCCCAAACTTGATTCTTGTATGTCCTTAACCTGGGGCATTTAGCTTGATAAATATTTTTGATTTGATGGACAATTAATTCCGAATCTCCAAACACTACTAGCTCTTCAATCCCCATGTCGTTGGCATCCCTTAAACCCAAAACAAGAGCCTCATATTCTTCCACATTGTTGGTAGTTTCAAATTTGAGCTTGTAGGACAAAGATATGGTCTCTTGAGTAGGTGAAACAAAGACTACTCCAGCACCAACACCTTCCTTAGAAGAGGCTCCATCAAAAAACATCTTCCAAACAAAGGTAGTTGGAGGAGAATCTTTACAAATGGTAATGGATTGTTTTCTGATTTCAAGAGAAGGTTGAGGAGCATTTGTGAGTTGCAATATATTGGATCCTAAATCAGTATCAAGTGCAAAAATAGGATGGTTGGTGGGGTTTTCTTCATCACTAATAATGTAGGCCAACTGAGCTTCCCTGTAAATCCATCTTCAAGGTTCCCCCTATTCTTTTTATCCAAGATATTGACAAGAACATACCAAACTTAGGGGTAACATCAGCTACCACAATATCCATGACCACACTTTTCATGGGAATCTGAAACAAGGTCACAACTAGATCTTTGATAACCCCAAGACACTTCACTTTCCTAGAGTCAAAAGAATATAAGTCATGGTAAGTTTTTGTAATTTCCAACCCAATTTCATCCATGATTGTTTTTGGCATGAGATTGTGAGATGCCCCGGAGTCCATCAAGAAATTATGAAACACCTTATCATGAATGTTCAGTGATGTATAGAAGGGAGGGGATGAATCATCTCTATCTTCTATCAAAGGTCCTAAGATGACTGTTGGTTTTTCATCTTGGAGGTTGATTGAATCAGTAGAATTAGAGAAAGGTTCGGGATGCAACATTTTACAAAGATATCTTTTAAACTCCTCATTTTTTATCATCTCTAAAAAAGGTACAAGAATTTTTATTTTTTGAATTTCATTTTCAAAGCTAAAGGAAGATGGAGATTTCATAATCTCCTTAACTTATGGAGTAGGATTCTTATACAAATCTTGAGGGATTTGTACATCTGTCTCTTTGTTTCCATTTTCCACAGGCTTCACAAAATCTTCTTCTTTGGTGGGCTAATATGAAGTGTCAGTCTTTTCCTCTTTCTTTTTGGAACTCAAATTGTATCTATTAGGATTTTATTTTGTTTTTTCTCCCTTACTCAATTCATTTATTTGATTATCCATGAGAGATTTATCATATGCATATTGGGTCAAGTGAGGGGATGAGGAGGTGTCACCAAGGCAATGGATCTCAGGATCAGTTTCTTCATCCTCTCCTTCTTCATCAATAACAAGGTTGTTTTGTATAGGAGCTTTGACTTTTTGATCATCCCTCTCTCTGTTTCTTGGATCTCTTGGAAGGATCTAAGGAGAATTATTTGGTCCTTTGTAGTTACCTCTATTATCAATATTCTGTGTATTCCTATAGGTTTGTTTTCCTTCAAGTTTTAGCTTCTCCATTTCAGCAAAAAATGATTTTACTAATTTGGTAAGATTATAAACTTGAGGATGGACAACGAAGGAAACAGAGGTTGAGGCTTCATCTCTATTTTTTTTCTTGTCCCTATCATATTTTCCCCTAAGTTTGTCAACTACCACTATGTTAGATTCTACTTCTAAGGATGCATCTTGCATATGTGCTAAGGAAGTAGATCTTCTTTCTCTCAGTAGAAGGCAGAACTCAAGGTCAAAAGCATTGGCATAAGTGATCTTGGCATAGCTTTCTATAGGCTTTATCTCAACAGGAATCTTATTGTACATTTTATTAAACCTCTTGGAAAAATCATAAACAGATTCTTCCTCTTTCCTTTTTAGGGATCCAAATTTTGTGATATAATACAAAAAAAATTGTATCCCCTCACTGTCTCGAGAAAGAATCATATAAATCTTTGATCCCAGCAATAGATCCAGGGGTCAAACCCCTAAACCATTTCCTAGCCTCACCATCAAAGCTCTGTACAAAGACTCTCATCCACACATCCTCATTCTCAATGTTTAGATTGTCTGCATAATTATAAAAGGCAACAAGGTGTTCTTCAGCAGTTATGTCTTCTTCTCCTCTAAATTTGGGCATGTATTTTAGGTAATATCCAGTAGGGAGAGAATTCATAGGCTGAGGTAAGACAAGAGGTGTAACATACCCAGCCACCCACAGGTCGGGGTACGCTACCTTCAAGCCCTCCCTTGGACTCCTTTCTCTTACCGATACCTTTTTCATTATTAAGGATGCATAAAAGAAAATACTTTAACGACATGCACAACAGTAAACAGAAAGCATGCATAGTCTAAAGATTCAATTAAACAATAATTCAATATATAGCAGAATACATTCATATACATGAAAATTATACCACAATAGAGAGCACTTATCTTTATGAAAGATGACACCAACTGGCTTCGAACCAAGGACGTTCCACCCAACCGTAGACACCACTACTCCAAATCTCAACAGTAGTGTCACACCTGAGCCAGGGCAATGAATCCATAAGGATGATTCCAGAGTGTACTTGGGTTCCCAAACTAGTCACCTCTCATAGGTTTCCCAAACCAGTCATCTCTCAAGATCTCATAGGCTTCCCAAATCTCACAGCAATCCAAGTACCCAACTCTCTTCTACCTGGCTTGCACCACCCAAGAGAACGGACCTCCACCCTTCTTTGCCACGCAGTCCCTCAGGCAGTCCTTCTCCTTATTCAGGCTCCAGCGCAACTGGTCCAGAATCTCAATTCTGGAACTCTCAGGACTCCCAGCTATGGGCAACAATGGACACAGGACAATGCATCTCATACATGCAGGCCTCAAGTCACGGCTGGATCACACCAGTGACCACTACAACCAACTATATTGTGGCTAATTCTTCAGCATCTTGGTTCCCTTTCCCAAGACAAGATGTGGATGAGGATGGATCAATGAATGGGTGAATGCATGCATGGGAGTGCGTAAGGGAAATGAGTGAATCATATAGGAAATCAGTGAACAAGCCATCAGTCGAACCCCCCCATCATACCAAAGGCAGGTTTAAGTAACTACGTGGGGAAATCAAGAATCTCCTGGACTTCCCCAAGAAGCTCCCATAATCGATCCCCTCCCTTAGGAAAAAAGGGTAATTAACATAGGAATAAACACTTATCCCCTCAAGCCCCCTCTCTTGTGGAATCATATCCCCCTATAACTCTAGTCCTTGTCCGTCTAGCAGCCAACTATGTATTTATTATTAATAATGATAGAAAAAAATTACATGTCTTGGGCATGCTGGCCTTTTAATAATTATTTGGACACTTTGGCCTCTCATCATTGTAACAATACATTCTTTAAAATGGGGGTTCAAAACTTGGGGTGTTACATCCCATCCCCCTTATTTTGGCATTGTCCTCAGTACATATACAAAATAGAGATCAAAATCTCAAATTTATTTAAAAAGTTGTGGGTACTCTACCCGTGTGGCATCTGCATGCTCCGAGGTAGCATCTTCAGGACTGTAGCAGGCCCACTGAACTTTTACCAGCTCTATAACTCAGTTTCAGAGCATTTTTACCTTTATGTCCAATATCTGCACTGGCTAAACCTAAAAGTTTCCCTCCGTCTCTACCTGAATCAGATGCCAATCAATAACATGGTCAGGATCATGTACATATTTATTTAGTAAAGAGACATGAAATACATTATGCACATTCATGGAAGCATGTAAAGAAATCATGTATGCAACTGGCCTTATTATGTCCAATATTTCAAATGGACCACAAAATCTGGCTGCCAGCTTTGTACAACTACCCAATTTCAAAGAGATTTTCTTGGGCTTCTCTTTCAAAAGTACATGCTCCCCTACTTTAAATTCTCTAGTTTTCATGTTCTTGTCTGCATAAACCTTCTATCTATCTTGAGCTACCTTTAAATTCTACTTTATCTTGACCACATGGTCTTCCATGTCCTTGAGCAACTCCAGCCCAAGCACCACTCTATCTGTTGGGTTGTCCCAACTTACTAGAGTATCGCATTTTCTACCATACAAGGCTTCAAATGAGCTCATTCTCAATGAATCTTGATACCCATTATTATATGCAAACTCAACCAAGTGTAAGTAATATTCCCACTTAGATGGCTTATCCATCACATAAATTCTCAGCATGTCTTCAATTATTCTATTGAATCTCTCTGTTTTCCCATCTGTCTGGGGATAATATGTTGTGCTAAAGTTTACATTTGTGCCAAATCCTTTAAAAAATACTCTCCATAAGTTGGAGGTAAACCTTGTATCTCTATCCAAGACAATTGTCCTAGGTATCCCATGCAACCTAGCAATTTCCTTCATGAAAATTTCTACAATATTAGTCATTGTATGCGTTGTCTTCAGAGGCACAAAATGAGAAGCCTTTGTTAATTTTTCAACCACCACCATGATTGAATCATGTTGCTTATTTGTTTTGGGTAATCCTATGATGAAATCCATGGTGATCACTTCCCATTTCTTCTCTGGAATTGGCAATGGCTGCAGCAAACCCGTTGGATGCTTATGCTCAGCCTTCACCTTATGACATTCCATACATAGAGAGATGTAATCAACAACATCCTTCTTCATTCCCAGCCAAAAGAATTGGATTCTTACTGTTGTAATTGTTTTCTGGTAACCAGGATGTCCAACATAAGGAACATCATGCATTTCCTTTAGTACCAAATTCCTCAATTATCCATAACTAGGAACATAGAATCTATTTTTATGCATGAATAATATGTCTTCCTTTATCTCATACTCCTTTATTTTCTGTTGTGCATCTCCTTGCTATAAGTTTTCCTTTACCGGTAGGTAATGATGGTCTGTAACAAGACCATCTAAAATTCGGATCTTCAAGTCTGACTGATGCATACTAACAACAGTAGCATGCATGATATGCACTTTTCTATTAAGTGCATCGGCAATTTTATTCTCCTTTCCCGTGATATGCTTGATATCGAAGTCATATTCACTTAAAAATTACAGCCATCTTGTTTGTATGGCATCTAAGGTCGGTTGTTCAAAAAGATACTTCAGGCCAATGTGGTCTGTCCTTAATTCAAATTTCTTCCCCATGAGATAATGCCTCCACATCCTCAAGGTGTGAACAACAACAACAAGTTCCAAGTCATGTGTGGCATAGTTCCTCTCATGTTCCTTAATATTTATGGACTCATATCCAATGACATGTCCATTTTGCACGAGGACTCCCCCAAATCCTTCCTAACATGCATTTGTACATATCACAAAACTTTCAATTGAATCAACAATCTTTAACACAGGTTCACTAGTAAGTAATTCCTTCAACAGATTAAAATTCTTTTCACACTTGAGTGTCCATTCATATTTAGTTCCCTTATTTTTCAAATAAGTGATGGGATGAGCAATCTTAGAGAACCCTACTATGAACCTTTTGTAGTAGCCAGCTAATCCCATAAAAGATCTGACGTCTAACACATTTCTGGGTGTTGTCCATCCTCTAATGGCTTCGATCTTCTCTAGATCTATTGCTATGCCCTGCTCTGAAATAATGTGTCCCAAGTAATGGATGTGATTTTGATAAAAAGAACACTTACTCAACTTGGCATACAACTGATGTTCTCTCAATACTTGCAATACCAATCTTAAGTGATGTTCATGCTCCTTTTCAGACTTAGAATAGAAAAGTATGTCATCCATGAATACTATGACAAACTTATCCAAATAATTCCTGAATATGCCATTCATTAAGCACATGAAGACAGTTGGTGCATTGGTCAGTCCAAATGGCACCACTACAAATTCATAATGCCCATACCTGGTCCTAAAGGTTGTCTTATGAATGTCTTCTTCCTTGATTCTTACCTAATGGTATCCTTCCCTTAGGTCAATCTTTGAGAATATCTTTGCTCCTCTTAGCTAATCAAAGAGGTCATCAATTTGGGGTAAAGGATACTTGTCCTTTATAGTGTACTTGTTTAGCTGTCGAAAGTCAATACATAACCTCAAGGTTCCATCCTTCTTTTTGACAAAAAGTATTGGTACTCCCCAAGGTGAAACACTTGGACGTATGTACCCTTTCTTCAAAAATTCCTCCAACTGCATTTGTAATTCTTTTAACTCTGGTGTGCTCATCATGTAGGGTGTTTTTGACACTAGGGCAGCTCCTGGCACTAAATCAATTGATAAATCTATCTCCCTTCTTGGTGGCAATCCGGGTATTTCTTGGAATACATCCTCAAATTCCTGTAGTACCGAGAAATCTTCGAGGCTTAGCCCCTTTGTATTATCTGGCTCTTCCACATGATTTGCATACAATTGACATCCTTTCCTAAAGAATCTTTTTAGCTGTAAGGATGAAATATCCCTAATACAGATGGGTCTTTGAACTCCTTTCATAGTGCTTTGTTTTCCATATCCATCAATACATGTAAATTTCTTGTTATGACAATCTAGGACAACATGATGCTTGTCTAACCAATCCATTCCAATCAGAATATCGTAAGACCCTGATGGTATGATATTTAGATCAATACTAGTATTCACGCCATTAAGACTTATGGAACAACTTATTACCATATCATGGATTCTTCTTTTGGTTCTAGTCGCTAACAGAACCAAACTTGATTTTCCAATTTTACTTTTCTCCAAATGTAATCTACCCACTATCTTAGGATCAATGTAGCAATGACTTGCTCCTGAATCAATAAAAATAGCAATAGGATTATTTATGATCTTACCTTCCACCTCGATCATATTAGACTAGTACTCTTCTTGTCAATCATCTAAAGCTACATAGATTCTTCCCATATCTTCGACTTTTGTAGCCTCTTGGATGTTGTGCACAGTCTTCACTCTATCTTTTCTGTGTGGGAAATCCTTGTACAGGTGATATTCCTTGCATCCCCAGCCATGTATTGGTGGTCTTCCCCTTTTTCCCAAGGAATATTCTTTCTTGAAATCCCCCTTAGCATATTGATCTTGATGATTTTTATTAGGCTCATTCCTATTGAAGGAAGGTTTGAATCCTTTCCTCCTCTGATCGAACTTCGCATTCTTCTTGTCCTTCCAAGATTTATGCAGAGATTCTCTTCCATCGCCTTGCTCATATAGGTATTTAGCCTTCCTAATGGCTTCAGTCAAGGTCTTGGGCTCATCATACTTTATCTTTTCCCTTATAAAAGGTTGGAAGTCCACTTAGAAATATTTGTATTTTCACTTTCTCATCGCCAATGAACCTGACATACTTTAACAATCCCAAGAAATTATTCTCGTACTCTGCCATAGTCATGCTTCCCAACCTGAGTTCAAAGAACTCCTGCATTTTATTGTCATAGAAATACTCTGAGAGGTACTCCTTATGGAAGTACTTCTTGAACTGCTTCCAAGTGATCCTACTTTCATTAACATACTCCACTTGCTTCAGTTTGTCGCCCCACATTGCAGCTTTCTCATTTAAATTGTAGGTGGAAATCATGGCTTCCAGGTTGGACAAATAGTTATGCAACTGAAAATATCTCCTGAGTCCAAGCAACCATGCTTTGGCATCATCTTCCCTTTCTCTTTCACGATCGAAGTAAGGTGGCTTGAGCTTCCTCATCTTTCCTTGCAAACTATCTACCTCTGGTTTCCTTCTTTGTTGTCTAACGAGAGACACCTCTAGACTACTTGCAGGATCTTCCGATGCATAAAAAATTATTTCTGAGTAAGGAGGTGAGTGGTGTCCATGAACTTTGTTGGCACTTCTGGAATAACCAGATCTTGTACGATCATCCCTTCTTTCATGGCACCTACCTTCTTCTTCTTGTATTGATTTCGATCCCTTCTTTGTTTTCCTCTACAACTGATTTAATCTCTACAAAACTTGAGCATTTATCTGACTTTTCTCTCTCATCAGTCTCTCGTTGTCTGTTTTGTAGCTCTGCACTTCCATCTTCAGGCTTCTTACCATTTCTATTAACATTTCCTTCTCTCCTTTTCCCTTGTGTCCATTGGACTCTGTCTCTGCATTACCAACTCTGGTATTTTGGCCTTCGGCCTCCTTATCATAACTGGAGGCTCCCTCGCCTTCTTCCATTTCCTCAATACGCATCCTAAGTTGAAGTGTTTAGACCCCTTAATTCTGAAAAATGTGCAAGTGACCATTTTGTTAGAATTATGCATATGATAAACAAAATTGTCAAACCATGCTACATGTCTCTTTCTTCTCCTCTTTTTGTTCATCGAGATCATATCCCTATTCTCCGAAAATAATAGTGTCATGTTATCCTTGGATGACACAGAACTTCATCCTACACAGGAAATTCCTTCAAACCACCTTCCCAGCTGACCACGACTAGAAACCACGGCTAAATCCTTCCTTAACACCTTTTTGTCTCGAAGAAAACCAATTTGATCCTTATCCCTCCTTCCCTCAACTCTCAATCTGGATATGACCACGGCCATGACCCTATGCTTAGATGGAAAAATATCTTGTCTAGAGCTTCGGGACTTCAAAACTTTCATAACTCTGCACTTCAAAAGTCTCAACTTTTCTCGCTTGCTTCCTCCCATAAAACTTTTACCCAAAGTTCATGATCTGCCGACAGGTGTCCACCCATAGATCAGTGGCTGTGAATCGCTTCAGGTCTTCGAGCTTCAGAAGTTTCAAACCTTACTCCTACATTTTCTCTTGGAGTGCTTTCACCCGAAGTCGATGATCCTTCGACGTGTGTCTTCTGGAATCAACAATCGATATGTACTCCAGCCTTCGGGCCTTCAGGAGTTTTCGACCCAATGCAACTTGTCACATCTTTCCCCTCTGGAATGCCCAGTCTCTGGACTGCATGATTTTTCGCCATGTGGTGAATTACCGAAAGTGGACACGTGGCCTAATCAGGCGAGTGACACGTGTCATGTTCTAACTGACTTTTCAATACTCCAGATTCTCAAAACTTATTGTCACATGGCTAACATTCCATGTTTCCACGTCATCCCAGGTGACGTACGTAAGACAAATCACTTCATAATTCTGGGGTCCACATCATCTCCAGGTGATGTCATCATGCCCCACCACTTCGGCTCTTCGAGCTTCAGAAGTTTTAACACTAACACCCTTCCCATTCTCCAGAAATCCTAATTCTCGAACTGGCCAATATGTCGCCATGTGTACTCCTGGATCGGATGACTAAGATTCACTTCAGGTCTTCACCCAGAGTCCACGGATCTACACCACGTGTCCTCCTTAATCTAACGGTGGAGGCTTACTTCGGGTCTTCGGACTTCGAAAGTCTCATATTTCAAAACTTGTATGGCCCCACTGGATTTTATCCGAAGCCCTGGATCTGGTGACGCGTGGCTCTCAGTAGATCGATGGTCGAGATCCTTTCAAGTCTTCATACTTCGGAGAACTCAACTCTCAATCTTCACTTTCCCTGGAAGTGCACGGATTTATGTCGCATGTCCTCCTGGATCGGACGACTAAGATTCACTCTGGATATTTGGGGTCCAGAAATATCAATTCTCAACTTCTCCTATTCGCCTTTTCCTGGAGCGCTTTTACCCGGAGCACATGATCGGTTGACGCGTGTCTTCCTACATATCAATGGTCCCCAACTACTTCTATTCTTCAGAGTTTCGTCGCTCGACTACCAACATGTCACATCACTGCATGCCTTTAAAATTGTGTGGGAACACATTAGCGGTTTGGAGTAACCCTCTTTTCGCCCTGCAATTCTCCTAATGCTGACACATAACCCCTTGGGGAAACCGTGGTTTGGATTGCGAGACCACCTTGGGAAATTATCTCTTAAGCAAATTGGTTCCCCCCAATGCCTCCTGTCTATTGATATCACTCTCCAATGGGATCTGACAGTGGTGACCTTAACCCCTGCTTCCTTTTCATCGGATGACCCATGTTCACCTTTCCTCTGATCCAATGATCTTGGATCTCTCCTGATCCTATAATGGTGATCACTCCTGAATTTGATGGGGATGGTCATGATCCTTCCAACCCCTTACACGAGTCTTTGACATTCTATCTCCTACGTAGATTCTGCAACGCCATTCCTCCCGATCTTTTCAACTCCACAGTCAGAATTCGATCTCGACCCCGAGACTCTAACAAACAAACCCGGCCCATACTGGCCCGGTGTTTCAACTAGAAGCTCTGATACCAAACTGTAACATACCTAGCCACACACAGGCTGGGGTACTCTACCTTCAAGCTCGCCCTTGGAATCCTTTCTCTTACCGATACCTTTTTAATTATTAAGGATGCATAAAAGAAAACAATTTAACGACATGCATAGAAGTAAACAACAAGCATGCATAGTCTAAAGATTCAATTAAATGATAATTAAATATACAACAGAATACATTCATATGCATGCAAATGATACCATAACAGAGAGCACTTATCTTTATGAAATATGACACCAACTAGCTGCAGACCAAGGACGTTTCACCCAACCATAGATATCATTGCTCCAAATATCAACAGTAGTGTCACCCTTGAGACAGGGCTATGAATCCACAAGGATGGTTCCAGAGTGTACTTGAGTTCCCAAACCAATCAGCTCTCACAGGTTTCATAAACCAGTCATATCTCAAGCTCTCACATGCTTCCCATCTCTCGCAAAAATCCAAATACCTAGCTCTCTTCTACCCAAATTGCACCACCCAAGAGAATGGGCCTCCACCCTTCTCTTCCACGCAGTCCCTCAGGCAGTCCTTCTCCTTATTCTGGCTCCAGCACAACTGATCCAAATTCTCAATGTTGGAACTCTCAAGACTCACAGCTATGGGAAACGTTGTACATAGGTCAATGCATCTCAAACATGCAAGCCTCAAGTCATGATTGGATCACACCAGTGACCACTGCAGCCAACTATACCATGGTTAATTCTTCAGCATCTTGGTTCCCTTTCCCAAGACAAGACGTAGATGAGGATGGATCAATGAATGGTTGAATGCATACATGGGAGTGTGTGAGGGAAATGAGTGAATCGTATAGGAAATTAGCGAACAAGCCATCAATTGAACCCCTCCATTAGACCAGAGGCAGGTTTAAGTAACTAGGTGGGGAAATCAAGAATCTCCTAGCCTTCCCCAAGAAGCTCCCGTAATAGATACCCTCCCTTAGGAAAAAAGGTTAATTAACATAGGAATAAACACTTAGCCCTTTAATCTCCCTCTCTTGTGGAATCATATCCCCCTATAACTCTATTCCTTTTCCATCTAGCAGCCAACGATGTATTTATTATTAATAATGATAGAAAAAAATTACATGTCTTGGGCACGTTGGCCTTTTAATAATTGTTTGGGCACTCTGGCCTCTCAGCATTGTAACAATACATTATTTAAAATGGGGATTCAAACCTTGGGGTGTTACAAGAGGAGCATACCTAGAAAACACTATGGAATCCATCCTATTTCTAGGAGCATTTGCAGTTGCCATTGGATTTTGAACTGTAGGAGAACAAGGAGGAGAAGGAGATTGACAGTTGTAACTACAGTTGGGATTTGAGGGGAAAGAGGAAGCTTGGATGAGGATGGAGAGGTCTCATATTTCATAAGGGGATTTTGATCCTTTGGGGAAAATGAATCAAGGTCCAAGGGAGAAGAAGTTTCATATTTTTTAGTCTCAGAAACTTTGATAGGAGGAGGAGTAGGGAAACCCAAAGTAGGGAAATCTCCAAGACTTTCAAGTCTGAACCACTTTACAATGTCAGGGGAAACAAGGTCTTCAAAACTTTCATCTTTAACTAGAGGTCTAAAAGATAAATATTCAACAAGGAAATTTTCAAAATCTAAACTTCTAGAAACTTTAGTAGAAGGTAAAATAGGAGGATTAGATATGGCTACTGGATTTTTAAAAGTAGAATCAGAAGAGTGACTAGAAGTACCTAGTACCACAGCAGAAAAAACTCTCTTGAGAATATTTTCCCTTATTGATTAAATTCTTTGGCTTAGCTTCAGGTGTAGCCAAAGGTAGTTGTGGAGTTGACCTCGTGTGTCTACCTTTAGGAGCCACAGCTAAAACAATGGAGTCGTCAAGTGCAAGTTGCAATCTTCAATGTACTGAATTCTAATGCACCTTCAGAATCAGTAATATTTGTCATTCAATCCTAGGGAAATGTCTTCAATTCATTCACTGACAACGGTGCCAAGAATGTTAGCACTAAGAATCACCCTCAGATTGCAAAGAGGATAAGATCAGTACCCATCAAAATATGTGTAAATGTGAATGAGTGTTTAAAGGTCAAATGGACAAGTCTCAGAATAATAAAGTTTTAACTCATAAATCTGGGCTAGCATGCACAAGAAATCGAGGTCTTGATCAACTTCAGTCAGCGAATGAGAGTAAAAATGTATAGGAGGAAGCCTTAGTGAGGGATATGTAAAGGTCTGCAATTGACATCAGGTCTTCAAGCAGCCTAAGGAGGAAAAACTCAAAACAAAAGATCTTCTTGAATTCAAAGTTTAAAGAACACTAAAGAACAACATAGAAGTATTACAATCTAACATTCATCATAACACAACTATAATAATCTCATGTGGATCTTCCAATCATGAAAAATTCAGCATAAGAGGAAACAAGATGATATAAGAGAAATTGACTTCTATTACTCAAAAATTCTCAAATCTAGTACATAACCAGAGAAACAGTCTTTTAAGTCAAAAAATATTATAATAATAGGAGCCTCAGCTCAACCATTCGAACCCTCTTCATCATTTGGAAAATGTATTTATAACAACAATGAAAGGAAACAACTAGAGGTGCGAGTTGTCCTTCCTCCCATAGGATTCTCCAAAAATAGTTATTAATCTAACACCTCTACTAACAGCTATTTAAAAAAATTATATAAAAAAGGAAACATGTTGGCAACCAATCCAACAAGATTTAAATGACATTTTATCCCTTTATGCACATCTCTTTCCATTTCCAAGTGTCCTCCAGGGGTTGGATGTTGTCACCATGTTTCCACATGTGATCCTCACTCTTCTCCACATCATCAGCCACCCAAAAGAGTGATGAATTTGAACTTCTTGATTCCAGGTGCCAGTTCGTAGCATCATTCAGTAGCGCACTCGGTAGTGAGTTTTTGTAGCACCCTTGCAAAATAATCTACACATTTCGTAGTGTCAATCCAAAACAAGTCTGTAGTTTCCATAGCATTGATTCTATATTAGCCTCTGTGAATTCGGTACCACCACACTTCAAATAACCTCTGTGAATTCGATAGATCCACATCTCAAATAACCTCTGTGGAATTGGTAGCGACGTCGCTAAAATGGTCCTACAGAATTGTTAGTGCCCATCATCAAAACAACTATGTGAATTTGGTAGGGCCACTTTGACACATTCCTGCGGAATTTGTAGCGCCACCGTTAAGTTCAGCTTAGGAGATTTGGTAGCATTCTGCAGAAATGGTAGTGCTACCGTGTACTTCGGCTAGGAGATTTCATAGCACTTTAGGTAGAAAAATGGAAGGACATGTTATATAGATGATTCCGCAGTGCCATGGCACTACGTAATGTCTGTGCTTCTTCTATGTAATGAAACCAATCCTTTAGAAAGCACAAAAACTTTAGTTGATAGGTTAGAAGCCTGTAGATGCCTGTATAGGTGGAAAAAAATTATACCTTCTTGATCACTTACTCTTGCAAAAAGAGACCACCCACAAAAATGGGGCTTATATCCATCAATTATTTCATCAACCTAGCACTCCTCCTTGTTGAAGGAGATATTCCTTCTAACACAACAGCATGTTTTCTTTTTGCAGTGACAGACTTCTTCTACAAGTGTGCTCTTATTCACTATGGGTTCCTCTCTTTCAATGGTAGCTTCTACCAGCACGTTCAAATTCCTTTGGGCCACTTCATCCTTGAAGTGTTGCAATTCTACCTTGAGTTTTCTATTTTGAGACTGAATGCCTTTGTTTTGCCTATAGAGGTTCTTAAGTTGCTTATGGAGAGGCTTGGCTCTTCTTGATGCAAATATTGATAGATCAAGGGTGTCATTGTACATATCCATAAGGTCATTCATCTTAATTATTCCAGATCAACTTTCTACTTTCACATGAGCAACCTCCTTCCTAGCCTCCCTGAGTTGTCTAATCAATCTTTTAAAAGTATGATTTCTAGGTGGAGTGTTGATGTTGATAACCTCAATAGGATTCTCAATTAGTTTGCCTTTATATTTATTTCTGTTTGGAATTGAAACCTTGGGTAGGACTTGTGCTTCAATGGCCTCCTTGAGAGCTGATGATCTAGTAAAAGGATTCCTGAATTTTATGCTAGTTGTTGAAGTAGGTGAAGAGAAATGCAATTTCCTTCCCTTTTTCGTTGTGACTTTGGTGGATGAAGGGACTTCTTCCAATTTAGGTGCATGAGGGGGTGAAAGTATCTTTGTGGATAATTATAAACCTCCCTCTCTTCCTCTTCAACTTCCTTAATGACCTATTTTTCTTGAACAATGGATTTGCTCTTTCTTTTATTGTTTGTTCCTATTGGAGCATCACTAGTAGATGGCAAAGGAATTTGCATCTTTGACTGAGGAGTTGAAGATATATCCAACTTCATGTGAGAATAAAAAATGAAGTGTTCCCATGGAATGTTCCTCTTATTCAATTCTTTCATGACCAACATCCTGATCAATCTAGAGTGAAAGACACTAGTGTCCACAGCCTTGGACTTGGCTTGGACTCTATTAGACATCTTCCCCATGCTCCTCAAAAGGTAGAAAAGGATATTCATTTCATCTTTACCAGTGAAATGAAGAAAAATCCTTATATGGTGTTGATATAACATGTTAAACCTTTCCTCACATGTAATGTATCTTTGGATGATCTTCAACATTTTGTCAAAATCCTCAACTAGATGGCTTCTAGGAACTCCCTTAGACAAATTGTCTGCCTGATAATCTGGTTTGAGGAAGTCCTTGGAGAAGGAAACATTTAAAGTCATGGATTTAAACCATCTCTCACTAGTATTAGGAATCCCTGTGGCTGATGCAATAGAGGATTTAGACACCTCAAACTCAAGGTCTCCTACCTTAGTCTTAAGGCCATCAAAATGTAAGGCAAATTTCCTTGCCACTTCAGGATGTCTTATCTACATGTTTTGGAAATAAGAGAGGCAGGCCACCCTTTGAAAAACTTCCCTAACCATTGGATCTGCACCAAACAGGTGCATGTCTGAGGGTTCAGTTCTGACCACAGTTCCTCCCTTGTGATATTTCTTCTTCTGAGGTGTCTCTCCATGGGTAAATACAAGGGATCAAAGACTATGGTGTAGTGAAGGCTAAGGGAGAAAACAAAGGCAGACTTCAATGAGAAAATGACAGAGAATGATGGTTTCTCTTTCCTAAGATTATTCCTCTAACTCACCTTGATTTGACAAAACACTATTTTGATGGCTTTTTGCAGGGGTCTTTGATACCAAGAAGTAACACTCCAATCCAAATAAAATATAATGTAGGGAAAATAGGGGAAATGTAGTGAGGTTTCAACAACGTTTTTCAGTAGCGCAGTGCGCACACAAGGAACATGTGTTTGCACAGGAACTCAAAACTCAGGAGAAGAATGAATTTCCATATTCAATAGATAAAACTAGGTAACAATGGTTGTAAATTATAAGAGAGATAAACTATAGTTGCATAATTTCTTAAGGAGAGAGTGGTTTGCAGCATCGGGTGCTACCAAAACTCAAGCAAGAGATATCCCAGGAAATTACTATGCAATGGAGGGATCTCACGAAATACATGGAAGATTAATTGACAATTGAGGCTCTGCAACTGGCTAGGAAACCACCACGACCACCTCAACCTCCAAATCAGCCTTAGTAGTCGATCTCGTAGCACTGCTTGCAACTGGTCTGAACTAGCGGTTTCAGCAATGCCGAGTTGGAGAAAATTCAAATCTTTGAAACCGTTAGCAAACTCATTAAAACCAAATCTTAAAATCCATCTTTTAATGAACCATGGTGTTGAAAACAAGGTAGATCATTACCTCGGTGAATAATGATGAATCATGGCAAAGAATAAAGGACAAGGAGTGCGCTATGGAAAATCCTAGTGAGTTGGCGGAGCCCTTTTTAAAAAAAAATGATTTGAATCACCTTTAATCGGACATAGGGACAACATCGCAAGGATAAAAGGTATGAGTGGAAAGAGTGACATGTCAAGTCATGAAGGTCATGGGATAGATTGTGCTTGGTGTCAAGTCATGAGGTGAGTCAAATCCATAAGCCATAAAATGAACCTAGGTTTAAAATCTATGTGTGGGCCAAAAATGAGCCAAAACCACAATTTTTATTTGTTCAAGCTAACCTAATCAAATCATATAAAGAAAAACAAATCAATTATAAGTCTAAAGGCTAAAAAAATTAAACCTAAGGGATAAAAGACCCAAGGAAACTTAATGTGATAACATATCCCACAAAACATTGTCTTAGATCGAGAGGGTTGGTTCCTCAACACATTCTGGTCGAGCCTCTGGTCATTGTTGGATACCAAGCTCACCAAATCCACTGCCTTCCACCCCTGTATAGATGGCCAAACTAAGGTCGTCAATCGAATGATCGTACATATCCTGTGTATGTACAATTCCAAGCACCCCCGCACATGGGATGAGAGTCTTCCCTATGTCAAACATAGCTACAATCGAGCCCTACATAGCTCAACTGACCACAGTCCCTTTCAGGTGGGGTTAGGATTCCAACCATTGGGCCCCATGGATGTTGCACTATCCCTAGCGAACACCTCGACCGACTCATCCCCTGCTCCACTAGAAGTTGACAAAGCCACCCGGCTCATTGAGAGGATCCATCACATCTTCCAATAGGTTCAGGATATTTTATAGAAGTCCAATGCCAAGTACAAGCAATGCCATGATCAACGCCTAGTGCCACATAAGTTTCATGTGGCGACAAAGTTTGGTTGCACTTACAGAAAAAACGCCTTACAGAGCCCCATTGGAAGCTTCATTGTCATACAATTGGCTTAGGTTGATGGAAAATTGGTATGGATTGTTGGTTGCCATTGATGTCAACCATTGGAGAGTGATATTGTAGATTGATGTTGTCAACCCTTAGTGATTGATTTCAACCCTTGGAGAAAGTCCAGTAGCGAATTCTGGTAGCACAAAGGTTTGGGTAATGGACCCAAGGTTGTTTCATGTATAATGGTATGAGTTTTAATATATTTGAATGTAAGACTATTCTATATGGATATTACATGTCATTCCATTTCCGGTGGTATGTGGAATGTCACATAACTCCTCACAGTTAGAGAGTTATGGCCATGTGAAGTTGGAGAACCCAAGTTTGGGTAATGGACCCAAGTTTGTTTGATGGATAATGGTATGAGTTTTGATATATTTTCAGGTAATATTATTCTATATGGATAGTACATTTCATTCAATTTCCTGTGGTATGTGGAACGTCACATAACTCCTCACAGTTAGAGAGTTATGGCCATGTGAAGTTCGAGAACCCTCATGGGTCATCTAGAAGCCCCAAAAGGTCAAAGTAGTCAAAGTGGTTTAAGAGATTTGTAGAAGGTAAATAATAAAGTGAAGTGATGAGTGTACTATAATTCAAAGTGAATACAAAAGAAATTATTTAAATAATAAAGTTAATGGAGAAATTACTAGGTTGACAAGTGGTTAAAAGTGGGTTAGCCCTAAAATAAGGAAAGTGGTTTAAGATGGTAAGAAGGTAACCCCTTGAGGTAAAGTGAAGTGATGAGTGTACTATAAGTCAAACCGAATACAAAATAAATTGTTTAAATAATAATTTTAATGGATAAATTACTAATTGGACAAGTGGTTAGAAGTTGGCTAACCCTAAAATAAGGAAAGTGGGTTAAGATGGTTAAAAGGTAACCCCTTGAGGAAGCTACATGAAAGTATAAATAAGAGGGAAGGCTCTCTCATTTTAAATGAACTTGAGCATATTGAATATCTACAAGTGACTGAGGTAACCAAAGGATATCTAAGCCTAATTTCAGAGATAAGGTGAAGTAAAGAAGGCCGAAATTCAAGGGAGGATAAATTATTTTGATGATGTTTTCTAATATATGTTATTTACAGGTCATCTCACCATTTTCGCAATAACGTTTTTTTCTAGAATAATTCAAACCATGAAATTGATAGGCCATTGAGAAACCATATTCAAGTAGTTGTGGTACAAATTTCTGCTTGTGGGTCGTTTTATTTTTGGAGTTACACTCCGTGGAAAATCGGGTTTGTGGCTAGTCCTAAAACTAGTCTAAAACAGGTGTTTCAAGTAAAAACCTCATAACAAATTCAAATTGAGTAAGACCAAATGTATTGGTTAGAGTACAGTGTAGTATTTTGTGTAAAAATTTTAAATCCATACAACAAATATTCTGCGTGGTGCATGCTCTACAAGTTCACTCTCTAGAATAAGCCAAAATTCAACAAGGTATGACATTTTTCCTATAACTCATTTTTTGAGAGATTCCAAATAGTGACACTTGGAGGAATTGCATAAAACACACTAAAGAATATTGTGTACTATTTTCATATATTTATTCATTACAGGTACATATTTATGATTATTTCAAGTTAGAGTTGTTGACTAATCCAAAACTAGTCATGTGAGACAAACGAAAAGTTTGATGAAAATGTTATTCTCTTGTTGTTAAAGTTAAGGAAGGTTTGCAGGTATGTGATCATATACACTAGGTCTATTACAGAGTTACAAATCAGATTTGGATGATGAAATTGATGAGGGCTTTTGGTTGTGGTACATGTTGGGTACACGATTGAGACAAGTAGTTGATGAGTTGGCACATACATGAGGTGTATAGTTGATGATGTTGGTACATTTTGATGAGTCATAGTTGATGAGTAGTTGATACATGATTGGTACATACTTGGAACATGGTTGGAGGCACTTGTTAGTATTATTTTTGACACATGTTTTATGGATAATGTAGCATACTTGTATTGGTATATTACTAGAAGCACATATTGATCTTGGTGATGATTATCAGTTGGTGTGTTATGCTTGGTTGATGCACATATTTGAGAGTTGTCTTGGTGATTGATCTTGGTGAGTAGATCTGATTTGGTTGATAAGATTGATGAGACAGGTTGTTGTTATAGGTTGTTTGGACAGGTTGTTGTGACATGTTATTTGTACAGGTTTAGTACATAGTTGATGCACTTTTTCATGGTACAGGTTGAGGTACGAGTTTGGTGCATGGTTGATTCACTTGTTCATGGTACTGGTTGAGGTATAGGTTGGTGCAAGGTTAATGCACTTGTTTATGGTACAGAATGACTACAGATTGTTTGGTATAGGTTGGTGCATGGTTGATGCACTTGTTTATGGTACAATTTGATTACAAGTTGATGCATGGTTGATGCATGGTTCAAGTTATTGGTACAGGTTGTTTGGTGTAGGTTGATTGGTACAGGTTTACAGCAGTATATCTCATAGTGATAGTGTAATGGTGGTTCCATCATTTTACTTCTATGTCAGAGCAGTTGGACAAGGCAAGGACAAGTGGTTGTAGCCACCTTCCGGTTGTAGCCAGAGAACATAGGAGGTTGTAGCCAGATAATTGGGGAGTTGGAGCTTCCTTCAGGTTGTAGCCTGAGAATACATAGGGTTGGAGCCTCCTTCCAGTTGTAGCTGGAAAACAAAGGAATTTGGTGCTTCCAATGAATGTAATTCTTAAAGACATATAAGAAAAATAATTATGTGGTTTTCTCCCACTTTGGGTTTCCACATAAAACATTGGTGTATTGTGTATGTGTATGATTTCTCATTTTTTCATTGTTTATTTACTCTGCAACTATTTGATGATAATGCTACATTGATATAACACTTGCATTTTATGGTGAAAAATGATTAAATTGATCTATTATTGATTCACCCCCCTATAAGTAATCCAACATTTGCACACTCCGGTATGGGCCATACACCATCACCAAGGCTATGGGTGATAATGATTTTTCACTCAACATTTCCCCTTTCCTTGGTCTGCACCCAGTCTTCAACGTGGCTCTCCTTTAGCCATATTTCCCACCATTATTGGACACCTCAGAGATAATAGAGAAGTTGACACCAACAAAATTCAACCCTAACTGCATGCAAGAGGCATCCAATGATCAGATTGTGGAAACACAGATCAAGGGCACCCGACAGCAAAGGATCCAGCTTTATCGAGTTGTCAAAGCAGGGAAGCTCCTACAACAAGACAAGTGGCTCACCTGGGGCCAAATTCAGCAGAAATTTCCTCATTTGTTGGGGGAACTCAACGCAATGGAGACCATTGCTTCCTAAGGGGGAAGGATTGGTCCAGATAGATGTCGGTGGCCTCCCACCTATTCCAACTAGTTCATTTTGGAAGTTTTCCAGTTTGACAGCGTTTGTTTCCTAGTTTTCAGGTCCTTGACTTGCGGGGCCGTTTTGAGGCCCTAAACATCATTCTTAGGGCTCACCACAAACGAAAAATCTCTTTGACAGATCGTGGTAAAATGTGTAGTCCTCATATAGACCTTTCCAATGGGCTATCGTGTGCCTAAAATAAAGATCATATGCAAAAGTTACAACCCTGGGAAGTTGATGTACTAACCTACCCAAACGAGGCCCACATGACTTTTGGCGCTTCATCTCCTAGGGTTAGGTTTTTGGATGTCTAGAATTTTTGACATTTCTGTTTATTGTAAAAAGGACATCAAGGTCTCATTGGAATAATCTTCTTGCGAATGAGCGCAACTGTCACATCTATTCTCATAGATAAGCTGCCACCATTCCAGTAAGTTTGTTTTCCGCTGCATTTTACAGTTTCATCTTATTTCCTTATTGACTAGAAAACCAATTTTATTGTATCTTTGTTATTCTGTGTTAAGCATCTTTTAATAATATGTATTCATTTTGTTATGTTCATAAAATCCGTATTAGTGGTATCAGAGCGGTCTTCTCTTTGTCGTCTTAATGCATGTCCCCAACGAGGTCAGGGTACAAATAATTGGATCTCGAGCTTGTTTCTCTTGAGGGAAAAAGCTCTCGCACGCCCAAACAACCTCTCATGGCAGGAGAAAATAAAGATGACGAGACATGAGATCATTTCAAAATGTTACTTGAGGAACCCTCACGCAACAGAGAGTGATATGATGGATAGTTTCGTGCAAATCCTTCAACGACTACCAACAGGCGACACATCTTCCTTGAGCGGAGGCGCCGCCCCCTTCAAGGTACAAATCAACTTCGATATTCCTATATTTGAAGGTCAGATAAACGAAGATGTTGTAGACAAGTGGTTGAATCTACTAGAAGGGTATTTTTTATGTCCATAACTTTTCAAATAGAGAAAAAATTACTTTGGCACTCCTCAAAGTCGTTCCCCATGTGAAAGATTAATGGGAAACTTTCTGTGAGCAAAAGGAAATAGAGGAACCCTCATTATTTGTAGTCACGACCAACTGGGAATCCTTCAAGGATGCTATTAAAGAACAATACCACCCTATCAGAAGTTATGATGACTTGTATACCAAATGGACCACACTGCGGCAAGAAAGAGACCAACCAGTGCCAAATTCCACAAATATCTTCCATACTCTGCGCACCAAGTTGGGTATCAAAGATTTAGAGCATAGATACATCCAGACTAAAATGGAATTTATGGACATCTCGTCCTTGGGCACGGCCTATCGTTATGCCGTCAAAATTGAGCAGAAGTTCAAACAAAAGACGCGACAATTTGGGCCTGGGAACCCCTCGCAGCAAAAACCAGAAAAGGGCATACCCAACCTATAAAACAGAGGACACAACAAAGATAGATAGTATCAGGACAACCAGTCCAAGCCGTGAGCAAAGAAGGACATCGAAAATACAAATAAGGATATGGGGAAGTGGTGTGACTTCCATAAGAGCCCTTGGCATAACACTATTAATTGCCGCTCAAAGCAGTTGGTGGTGGCTGAAGTGAAAGCCTCTGAATTAGATGCGGGTTCTGACTTCGAGTCAGAACCAGAAAGGGGAAGACAGATCATTGATGCAGAATTCAGTGCCACCATTTCTACCACCAAGATCTAGCCTGGTGAACCAGACAATCCAGAAGAAGGCGAGTTCCTTTTCCGTTTGCAGATATGGGTAAAAGGCACCCTGATGCACTTCATCATTGATAGAGGTAGCCAAAAGAACCTCATCTCAGTAGAGGTCATCAAGCGGCTAGCCCTGCCAACAACGTCGCACCTGCATCCCTACACCATTGGATGGCTTCGCCAAGGAAACGATCTTCGTGTTAGCCAACAATGTCGACTATCGTATGGCATCAAGCCCTTCAAAGACGAGGTATTGTGTGATGGTTTTCCTCTCGAAGTTTGTAATGTTCTTTTGGGCCAACCTTATTTATGGAAACGTCATGTTGTATATGATTCTAGGCCTCGTAGTTTTATTATTACTTTGAACAGGAAATTGTACAGGATACCTGAGGCAGTCCCTCCCAATGTTATTTCCTTGATCTCTGCAAAGCAATGCAGGAAGGTCATCTCTCAAAATGACAAATTTGTCTTCTTCGTGATTCACTCTCAGAGTAAGAAAAAGATCGCAGCCACATCCAGGGCCTCTGTGATCGATCTTGCCACACAACAGAAGCAAGTGGATAAGGTCGTGGAAGAATACTCAGATATCTTCTCCTCTCCTATCAGGGTACCTCTGCACTGTCAGGTCAAGCATCCCATCGATCTGACCCTAAGCGCACTGCTACCCAACGGGTCGGTCTACTGTCGCTCTCTGTTAGAAAACAAGGAGATCGAGAGGCAGATCCAAGAACTTCTCCACAAGGGGCACATATGTCCCATCTCATCACCCTGTGGGAGCCCAATCGTACTGGTGAAAAAGAAAGACAAGACCTGGCGACTCTACATTGATTATCGGTCTCTAAATAAAATCATAGTCTGGAACCAGTACCTGATTCCCCAAATTGACGACCTCCTTGATCAGCTCACAGGGGGGCAAATACTTCAGTAAGATTGATCTGAAGTCTGGCTACCACTAGGTCCCAGTAGAACATACAGATGTATGGAAGACCGCCTTCAAGTCAAAAGAAGGTCTTTTTGAATGGATGGTCATGCCCTTTCTTTTGACAAATGCTCCAACAACTTTTACGAGGATAATAAACGATATCATGCGACCTTTCAACAGTGCTTTTGTAGTTGTGTATCTGGATGACATCCTCATCTACAACAAGACTTGGGTGGAACACTTGCAACATATTCAGCAAGTTATGCACACCCTGCAGCAGCACAAACTATATGCAAACTTGGAAAAATGCTCCTTCGGCATGGACAGGGTCCATTACTTAGGCTACATCGTTGATCAACATGGTGTGCATGTGGATCCAATCAAGATCCAAGTCATCCGTGACTGGCCATCCCCAACCACACTCACTGAGCTTCGGACCTTCTTGGGCCTCGCCAATTTCTATTGCAAGTTCATGTTGAGATTCTCTCATATCGCATGGGCCCTCAACCAAGTAACCAGGGGTGGTGGTAAGGAAAAATTTGTGTGGGGCATGTCCCAACAACAAGCCTTCAATGATTTGAAGCAGTGTTTGTGCTCATCCCCAGTACTTTCATTACCGGACCTGCAACATCCCTTTTGAGATAAAGATAGATGCTTTAGACTATGTTGTGGGCGTCGTTCTCACTCAACACAGACACCCCATGGTGTATCACACTGAGACACTATCAGATGTTTTTCGTAAGTAACCTACTTACAACAAAGAAATGTACTCCATTGTGAAAGCCTTCCGCCAGTGGAGAAATTACATTCTAAGGAAGGAAATAGTCATCCACACTAATCACAAGCCACTACAGTTCATGCAGACCCAAGGAAAATTGCAGAATGACTGCCATCAGAAGTGGTCCACATACTTACAGCAATTCCACCTCAACATCAAGTATAAAACGGGAAGTACCAACCAAGTTGTCGATTGCCTCAGTCAACCTCCAATCAGGGCACTCACCACGGTGCTAGACTCTTGCGGCCATGAGACCTGTGGATGGCCCCACCTCTATGAGACAGACCCTAACTTCTCCACCACCTACCAAATGTTGGGAGTAAACTCAGTGGTCGCTAATTTCCATCTTCAAGACGAGTTGTTGTATCATCTGGGCCATCTCTGTATTCCATCAAGAGAGCGCGCAAAGCTGATTTGGGAAGCTCATTATAGTTGGGTGGCAGGACACTTTCATGTTGAAAAGATAGTGGTAGTGTTGCAAAAACATTTCTATTGGACAAAACTTTGACAGGATGTCGCCAAGTATATCAGGTCCTGCACCGCCTGTGCTATTGCCAAACCGACCACTAAGATATAGGGCTTGTACACCCCTCTTCCTACTCCTGAAAAAGATGTGGGAATCCATCTCCATGGACTACATGCCAAACCTCTTGTCCACCAAGAGGGGCAGTGACTGTGTTTTGTGGTTGTTGATCGCTTTTCCAAGATGGTGATTATGGTTGCCTGCAAGAAGAACATCATTGTAGAGGCTACTGCCAAGATCTTCTTTGAACGCGTCTAGGTACACTTTAGGATCCCACAAACCATTGTCTCAGATCGGGACATTCAGTTCCTCAACACATTCTGGTCGAGCCTCTGGTCACTATTGGATACCAAGCTCACCAAATCCACTACCTTCCACCCCCAGAGAAATGGTCAAACTGAGGTCGTCAATTGAATGATCGTACATATCAATTTCATGTACAATTCCAAGCATCCCCACACATGGGATGAGAGTCTTCTCTATGTCTAGCATAGCTACAATTGATCCCTGCATAGCTCAACTAGCCACATCCCCTTTCAAGTGGGGTTGGGATTCCAACCATTGGGCCCCATGGATGTTTCACTACCCCTGGCGAACACCTCGGTCAATTCGTCCCCTGCTCCACCAGAAGCTGACAAAGCCACCCAGTTCATTAAGAGGATCCATCACATCCACCAGCAGGTTCAGGATATTTTACAGAAGTCCAATGTCAAGTACAAGCAGTGCCATGATCAACATTGGGTGCCACATAAGTTTCTGGTCAACGACAAAGTTTGGTTGCACTTGTAGAAAGAATGCCTTACAGAGCCCCATCAGAAGCTTTTCCCACTGCGGTATGGGCCATACACCATCACCAAGGCTGTGAGTGACCATGTTTTTGTGCTCAACATTCCCCCTTTCCTTGGCCTGCACCTAGTCTTCAACGTGGTTCTCCTTCGGCCATATTTCCCACCATTATTGAACACCTCATAGATAGCAGAGAAGTTGACACCAAAAGAGCTCAACCCTGACTGCATGCAACAGGAATCCAGTGATCATATTGTGGAAACACAGATCAAGGGCACCCGACAACAAAGGATCCAACTTTATCGAGTTGTCAAAGCAGGGCAACTCCTCCACCAAGGCAAGTGTCTCACCCATGGCCAAATTCAACAGAAATTTTCTCATCTAATGGGGGAACTCACTGCAATGGAGACCATTGCTTCCTAATGGGGGAGGATTGATCCAGATGGATGTCAGTGGCCTCCCACCTATTCCAATTGGTTCATTTTGGTAATTTTTCAGTTTGGCAATTTTGTTTTCCTAGTTTTTGGGTCCCTAACTTGGGGGGTCGTTTTCAGGCCCTAAACATCATTTTTAGGGCTCGCCACAATTGAAAATGCCCTTTCATAGATCGCAACAAAATTTCTAGTCCTCAAATAGATATTTCGAACGGGCTATCATGCGCCTAAAACGGAGATCGTATGCAAAAGTTATGACCCCAGGAAGTTGATGTACTAACCTACCCAAACAGGCCCACATGACTTTTGGCACTTCATCTCCTAGGGTTGGGTCTTTGGATGTCTAGGGTTTTTTACATTACTATTTATTGTAAAAATGCCTTCAGAGCCTCATTAAAATCATCATCTTGTGAATGAGCACAGTTGTCACATCTCTTCTCAGAGATAAGCCGCCACCATTCCAACAAGCTTGTTTTTCACTGCATTTTACAGTTTCATCTTATTTCCTTATTGAATAGAAAACCAGTTTTACTGTATCTCTGTTATTCTTTGTTAAGCATATTTTAATAATTTTATTCATTTCGTTATGCTCATAAAATCTGAATCAATGGTATCATAGCGGTCTTCTCCTTGTCGTCTTAATGCATGTCCCCAACGTGGTCAGGGTACAAAGGGGATAACAGGGTTTACCAAGATGCATATTGTGTTCAATTTTGTGGATGGTGTGTTCTTTTGCTAGTCTTTCACTTTTGTATTTTCAGTTATCTTTAATAATTTGAGCAATAAGCTAGTATTAATAAATTTGAGATCTAGGGAAATAAACCTACATAATAAAATATTTCAACTTAATACAAGATATGTTGTGATGAACTATTCCAGTGGAACATCCATGGTAATTTACAGATTACATGGAAGCTATGAAAGTTTGTGTGCCTACATAATATCGTTGGCTTCATATTACTAAAAAAGTGCAAATACAAATATGGATTTAGAGGATTGATTAGCATCACATATTTAATAACAAATATGCAAAAACAAAGATGGATTGGATGGATTGCATAAAACTATTTTCATAGTGTACTTGATGTATCAACTTTGTTGCATGAGCTACAATACTTTTAACCTCAAATCCTTGTTTTAGCTCCTTGGTTGGATTTTGAATATCTACCTCTAAAGTGGAGTATTTTACATAAATTAAGTTGGCCTAGATCGACCACTTCACGAATGCCTAAGTGAGACAATAGATCCAATTTGAAGGTGTTGTTGTCGATTTGTTGAATGATGGTGTATAGGACATATCACAAAGGCCTCAATGTTGTTATATGTATTATCATTAAATCTTGTTTTATTTAAGTACAACCAAAATTTATCTTCAACTTTAAAATGATGATGGGTTTGTTTCTTATTCATCTTTGTTTTATGTTTTAGCATGAGTACATATGAGAATATTTTTCATTTTCTAATAAAAATGTTGCTTAATGTTTGAGTTAAAGAATTCACTACTAAGTTACTCTTTCTTTAAGAGCTTGATATCTATAAAAAAAACTTAGTATCTAGAAAGGGCAATGCTAAGAAGAGTGCATCAAGAGCAAGAAATTGAAACCCTTAAAAAACTTTAATGGAGAAAAGGTTGTTGGTATATTCATTTCTCTTGATTATATACATGTTTATTGTATGTTGAAATGTATAGAGAATGGATTAAAATTGTGTTAATCAATATGAAAATATATTTGAGAATGAAATGTAATAAGCAATTATAGTGTAATGTATAACAATTACTAAATAAATCTCAAAAATATTTAATATATATATGAAATCTATAATAGTTGAGAAGTCAAAATAACGTTATATAGAACTAAATAAAAAATATACAACTTTAAAACCTTTTTTTTTGTTTTAACACATGCACATGGTATAAACTTAGTTTTTTCTTAAGCCTATTAACATTAAATTACAAAAATGTAATCATGCTTATATACAATCAATTATAATGGAAAAGTCATAAACAAAATTTATGGAAAAACTTTCCTAAGGTATAAAGGGAATGGAAAAAAAAAAAAAAAACACAAAGAAAAGTCTACCATTAGTAGGTTTAGATGTGCTACATGAATCACACATTTTAATGAAATTTATTCAATATATATTTTTACATGTAATATCATATTATATAGTTTGATGTGTAAATATTATGTTTATATGAGTTTTATTTATTTATGTTATGATATTACATAGTTTGATGTGTAAATATTATGTTTATATGAGTTTTATTTATTTATGTTATGTTATAGACTTATTATACAAAACTTCTCATTACTATATTATGTAAATGTGTGGAGTTCCTAAATGGAATCTAAAATTGAGAGTTTTATTAACAAATAATTATTTACTTATGATATTTTGTATTAAATTTGAACATAAAACTATAATATTATTGTATGATTTAATATATATATATATATATATATATATATTATTAATTATTTATTTTTAAGTGTCTTTTATAAATACAATATTTCAATTTTACATAAAATAATTTTATATATAAATTAATTAATTGAAAATGAATTAGCATAGATCTAAATTAATTGAAAATAAATAATTGTAAATCCATCTAAATTTTGAATCTATCATGTACCCAAAAAAAAATCAAATACTTCTCCTTACAAACTTGACTTTTCCCTCAGTTTTTTAAAGCTAAAAAAAATTACTTACCTCATTACCAAAGTTAAGATAAGATGAATCTAGTTATTAAGTGAGATGAACATTGATTTACTCTGTGATTGGAATAGTCGTGATGATTAAATTACATTGCCATCTCTCTTCAACTTTAATTTTTATATCATTATTGAGAATCGTCTTAGACAGAGTATGTTTTTCGCATCATTCTTCCTCTTTTACAGTTATAAAATCTCCTCTTCTATTTTATGATCAAGCAAGCTCCTCTTCTATTTTATGATCAAGCAACCTCCTCTTCTATTTTATGATCAAGAAAGCTATTTTATCATCAAGCAAGTTGTGTTTGTGCTTGTTATCTTAAGTAAAAATTGGCATAAAAAATATTAGACATGGAAGAGGGAAAGGAAAGCGAAATTTACAATGAAGAGCTCATCGACTATGAAGAAGAAGAATTGAACGCACAAACATTGGAGGAATTAGTTGGCCCTGTTATCCCCGATATCTAGGGATAACTAGGAGATCATGTCTCAAGGCCCACAGGTCCTAGACATGGAGTACCGAAAGCAGGATTGTCCTGAGCATGGCCCTGGAGGGCCCATCTTTCTTCTTCTCCGCCAGAGTTGTCCTGTCAGCAACAACAGCTTCCATCACCACCGGCTTGGATTTGCATCGGAGAGGATTCTTGCTCCATGAGGTAATTGGTTCGAGGTATCATGGTATGTGTCATGTTTGATCGTTATAACTTTCTTATATATGCATTAGGTTCCTTTCATTTCGGACGATTGCTTGGATCTTACACTAATCCACTTGACCATGGTTGGGGTGATTGATTGGGTGACTTAGCAAGCTTGTATTCATGGGTTTTGGTTAGCCACCAAGAGGGATTTGCAAAGCCATCGCCCGCTCCCACCATCTTATCATATTTACATCTTATACCCTGCACATCCATCCAATTCCCCCAGTCTATCCATTAGGATGACCTTTGAGGGTTACACTTTGTCTTGTGGGAAGAAGGGGCTAAAGGCCCAGGGGGTAAAAGCAGTTGGTAAAAGATAAAATCCATGGGAAATAAAACATATAGATGCTTCACCTAGGGGATCCCCGAGAAGGCAATAAAAAGCCTCTCGAAAAGAAACTAAATGGACCCTAAGAAAAATAATAAAAAACAAGACCTAACCAAGAGGATGTGAGGTCTCATCACTAGCCGACCCATTATGTTCATAGGTATTCAGCAGTATGACATTGCCACTATCTGGTCACCAAGCCAGGGCAGTGACCTTTGGTTGCATGGCCAAGGGAAAGGGGGTCTCATCACGAGCCAGCCTTATCATTTCTGCGAAGATACCAGTGGGTAACGCTATCAGCTCTGGCCACCAAGCCAAGGCAGTGTCCTCTGGTCAGACCTTGAAGTAAAAAGGAAAGAAGAGGAATAAATAAGAAGATAAAGGCAATAGAGGGCTTGGAAAAAATGCATCCATGATGGGTACAGCTTGCCTCCTACAAAGGCACCCACAGACAACACCTGCCCTTTGGTCTGACTATGACTGGACATCCCTAAAAAACCATATCACCTCATAAAACATGGCTTGAATAATCTTTTGAGGGAACTTTCCTTATCTTGTGGGTACTAGCCCAATAGGGTGCTTTGTTGGTTTCTTCATCCTTGTATAGTAGATCTGTGTAATATCTTTGAGCTCTTAGATGATATGTTAGGGATTTCATGCATATATTTGATAACTTTAATGATGAAATATGATTTACATTGCTATGATCTCTAGGACTGATGAGCCCATGGAGGGCGTAGTC
>ML785308.1:1783-71133 GCA_009831015.1 Picea engelmannii | reverse complement strand
ATTACTTTTGACCAGTGGCAACAAGGAGATGAGGTTTTTACCATCCAAAGGACCAAGGATGACCCAGTACCTTATGATTTTCAGTCATACCTTGAGGACTTTGATAACTTTTCTTCTGAGCATTTGGATTCTTTTCATGAAGATGATTGCCAACCACCACTGAGCTCAGATTTTAATACAAGTAAGGACATTGTTTGCCCATAGAAGGTTTCTCATGACTGTTCACCCCAACCACCTGTTGTTACTTTGCCATGCTTTTCCATTAAGGGTGTAGTTGGGAAATACCTTTTTCATGTTGAGTCTCCTCCTGGAAAAACCCTAGACTTCAAGGGTTGGTTGGGTAATGCTAGCTCCAATCAGTTTTTCAACTTTCCCTTGATAATTTTCCAGTCGTCTACTAAACCTTTGTCAATTCTTTCCTTGACTCTAGAGCGTGAGGATGTCCTAGGTAACCAGTTTACAGGCCCTTTGAGTTGGTTTTCTGAACCTTGTATTTTTCATGACCATTTCTCGGATAGGATTGAGTACTTTTCTCAGAGATGGACTTGGCAGGATTTTGTCCCTCCCACCCGCCTCCATGAGTTAGACTTTGAGATTCCTGATGATGTGATATATGTTCTAACTCATGACATTTTTGTGCTTGATTTGTCACTGTTTTGGTTTATGATGAAGCACAAAGGCAGGTATCGAGGAACGTTATTGGATTGGTTTCACTGGTTGTTTGACTATACCAACATATAGCCAACAGGTAAGTACAGGTAAGAGTTTTATTTTCTATCTGCATTTATGATTACCATATATATGCTTATATTATTTTGCGGGGTGGAAATACCACCCCACCTTTTGTCACTGATGCTTTCTTGTCAAGTGTGAGCAGGTCTATAGGTTTATGCCATAGATTGTTGAGGTTCTCATGCGCTCTACAGTTAGCACATGTCCCCGAGTTGGAGCCAGATGTTATCCCTGATATCTAGGGATAACTAGGAGATCATGTGTCGAGGCCCACAGGTCCTAGACATGGAGTACCGAGAGAAGGATTGACCTGAGCATGGCCCTAGAGGGCCCATCTTTCTTCTTCTCCGCCAGAGTTTTCCTGTCAGTAGCAACAGCTTCCATCACCACCGGCTTGGATTTGCATCGGAGAGGATTCTTGCTCCATGAGGTAATTGGTTCAAGGTATCATGGTATGTGTCATGTTTGATCGTTATAACTTTCTTATATATGCATTAGGTTCCTTTCATTTCGGATGATTGCCTGGATCTTACACTAATCCACTTGACCATGGTTGGGGTGATTGATTGGGTGACTTAGCAATCTTGTATTCATGGGTTTTGGTTAGCCACCAAGAGGGATTTTCAAAGCCATCATCCGCTCCCACCATCTTATCATATTTACATCTTATACCCTGCACATCCATCCCATTCCCCTAGTCTGGCCATTAGGATGACCTTTGAGGGTTACACTTTGTCTTGTGGGAAGAAGGGGCTAAAGGCCCAGGGGGTAAAAGCAACTAGTAAAAGATAAAATACATAGGAAATAAAACCTAGAGATGATTCACCCAAGGGATCCCTGAGAAGGCAATAAAAAGCCTCTCGAAAAGAAACTAAAGGGACCCTAAGAAAAATAAAAAATAAAACAAGACCTAACCAAGAGGATGGGAGGTCTCATCACGAGACGGCCCATTATGTTCATAGGTATTCAACAGTATGACATTGCCACTATCTGGTCACCAAGCCAGGGCAGTGACCTTTGGTTGCATGGCCAAGGGAAAGGGAGTCTCATCACGATCCAGCCTTATCATTTCTGTGAAGATACCAGTGGGTAACGCTGTCAACTTTGGCCACCAACCCAAGTCAGTGTCCTCTGGTCAGACCTTGAAGTAAAAAGGAAAGAAGAGCAATAAATAAGAAGATAAAGGCAATAGAGGGCTTGGAAAAAATGCATCCATGACGGGTACAACTCGCCTCCTATAAAGGCACCCACAGACAACACCTGCCCTTTGGTCTGACTATGACTGGACATCCCTAAAAAACCATATCACCTCATAAAACATGGCTTGAATAATCTTTTGAGGGAAATTTCCTTATCTTGTGGGTACTATCCCAATAGGGTGCTCTGTTGGTTTATTCATCCTTGTATAGTAGATCTGTGTAATATCTTTGAGCTCTTAGATGATATGTTAGGTATTTCATGCATATATTTGATAACTTTAATGATGAAATATGATTTGCATTACTATGATCTCTAGGACTGATGAGCCCATGGAGGGCGTAGTCTTTGATGTGCAGGACCATACCCGGTGGACAGGTACCAGTGGACCGGTACACATGGGGATATGATCAGTTCGGACCTCCATGGGGCTGAAGAGCCCACCAGATGGTTGATGGGATGGCAGAGGCAGGAAAACGATGAGATGAGCCCTTGCATGAAGAAGAAGAAGGACATCCTCACCCAGGACACTTTGGCAGAGCCCGGCCTAGGGGATCACCCACTGCAGATGAGATGATGGATTTTGATGGACAGGACGCCACCAGTGCAGGATGGACGTTTTTCTGGAGCATGTGGCAGTGTGCTGGGACTATTTGGCACATGTGGCAGGTTGCAAGAGCCCCAAGGGGGCCAACATTTTGCTCCTTGGATGTTGATCTTGCCCAAAAAGGGCCAATGTCTCCCTCAGAGGGGCCTGACGTCTCCCTTTTTAGCTCATAATTTGACATTTTAGCATTTAATGTGACAAATAATGTAATATTGTTAAGTCAGCCTTGTCGGATGTTTTAATGACCTATTTTTGTAATTAATGGTCATTTGGATGATATAAATTGAGGACGTTGAGCCTCATTTAGGGATAACACAACTCACTCTCTTGTGAGAGGATACTTTTAGTCTTTTTTCTTGTTATTGGCTCTTGGAGTTGAGGCGCTACACTTGAGGAGGATCATCTTTGGCATGTTTATGGTGTTTTTATCATTGGAAGGTTTACAACTAGGGTTTGATTAGCTCTTCTATGATTTGTAAGTATATTTTGCATGCAAAACTTCTTGATTGAATGGTTGTAGGTTAAATATCTTACTTTTATGGTTATATTGTTACTATTTGCTTAATCATTGAAACCCTAGGGAGCAAGCACACAAGTAGGTCATTGCTTCATGTCCCCATGATAAAAACTTGTTTAGCCATTTGATTAAGAAGAATATAGCCTAGCCATTGCTACACTAATTATCCTTATTCTTGAGTTAGTTTGAAGCATAAATTGAAGAAAGAAGACGTCCTAGGCCTAATTGACTTTACACCTAGGGTTTGACTCTTAGGGTTTGAAGAGCCTTGGCTTTACAACACTTTTCATCCCTAGATTTATGTTTTGAAGCTAGCCATTTTGCCAAGGAGTTTTAAGGAAAGAGGGAGGAGCATGAGGCCTAGCTTAAGCTACACCAGAATGAGCCTACTCCCCTTAGGGTTTTGACTTCATGGCCCTGCTATTGTAGCACCATTAAGCCTAACTCTCCCGTCCTTAGATTTAGATCCTTCCAAGCCTTTAGTCTCACTCCTTGACTCCATTTACCTCAAGGCACTAGTCTAAAATTGCAACGTTGAGTCTATAGTGTTAAAACAACCTTCTCAAAAGTCTTAAATTGAAACCCTAACTAACCCTAGCGACCTACTAACCCTAGCCCTAAGATGACGTCTTGCCTCTTATAAACTTTTGCTTGGTATTAAAATTGTGGCTAAGTCATCCATTGATAGATATTGAAGTGTTGAGTATCTTCATTGACCTAATTAGCAAAACGTTCACCTCAATATTTACCAAAACTAACCCAAAATAGGGTTGACGTCACCCTTAGTAGTATAGTGACGCAGCAACAATATATATATATGTGTGTGTGTGTGTGTGTGTGTGTGTGTGTGTGTGTGTGTGTGTATGAGCATTTTTAATGCGTTGTGATAACACAAGGATTGATTTTGTACATTCAATGAAAATATCATTTTGTATTTATTGAAGAAGTAATATTATAAGCCATTGTCTTTATTTGAAATCATTGACTTCGTCAATAATTACACTTATTATTGCTCATGTATATTAAAGATAGTCATTAGCAATTGAAGTACTAACCACTGTTTGCACATTTTAGTTTTATTTGCCTTGTCTCGCAAACAAGTGCCTTTTTTAGTGGAATACCTTCTCTTTGACTATCTCTCTTGGCAGTAATCTGTGAAGGAGAAAACCTACTTTGAACTCTTGAACCTTAAACCCTTGATCTTTTCTCTTTCAGCACCCTAGATTACTAGGGACGTCTCCCTTGAGATTAGCCACCCTAAATATAAAGAGGCCCCCATCTAGGTGACAGTGGGTGGGGGAAGCTTCTGTTACACTAGTTTGACTCCTGCCTTCAAGCTACTTGACCTATCCTACAAACTGAGCGATAATAGGCCCTGTTAAAGGCAGTGGTGAAGCTACGAAAAAAGGATATGTAGGCATTCATAGCTCAGGCTTCAGGGATTTCCTTTTGAAACCAGAACTCCTTCGAGCAATTGTAGACTCTGGATTTGAACATCCTCAGAAGTCCAGCATGAGTGCATTCCTCAGGAAATCCTGGGAATGGACGTCCTTTGCCAGGTCAAGTCTAGAATGGGAAAAACTGTTGTTTTTGTGCTTTCAACTCTGCACCAGATCGAACCTATAGAAGGGCAAGTCTCTGCCCTAGTTCTGTGCCATACTCGAGAATTTTCATACCAGATATGCAATGAGTTCGAGAGGTTTATGACTTATCTGAAATACTTGAAGGTGTATGTATTCTATGGAGGCCTACATATCAAAACGCACAAGGCAATGTTAAAAACTGAAATCCCTGACATAGTTGTTGGGACCCCTAGAAGGATCCTGGCATTTGCAAGAGACAAGGATCTCAGTCTGAAAAATGTTAGGCATTTTATTTTGTATTTATTGAAGAAGTAATATTATAAGCCATTGTCTTTATTTGCAATCATTGACTTCGTCAATAATTACACTTATTATTGCTCATGTATATTAAAGATAGTCATTAGCAATTGAAGTACTAACCATTGTTTGCACATTTTAGTTTTATTTGCCTTGTCTCGCAAACGAGTGCCTTTTTCAGTGGAATACCTTCTCTTTGACTATCTCTCTTGGCAGTAATCTGTGAAGGAGAAAACCTACTTTGAACTCTTGAACCTTAAACCCTTGATCTTTTCTCTTTCAGCACCCCAGATTACTAGGGACGTCTCCCTTGAGATTAGCCACCCTAAATATAAAGAGCCCCCCATCAAGGTGACAGTGGGTGGGGGAAGCTTCTATTATGCCAGTTTGACTCCTACCTTCAAGCTACTTGACCTATCCTACAAACTGAGCGATAATAGGCCATGTTAAAGGCAGTGGTGAAGCTACGAAAAAAGGATATGTAGGCATTCATAGCTCAGGCTTCAGGGATTTCCTTTTGAAACCAGAACTCCTTCAAGAAATTGTAGACTCTGGATTTGAACATCCTTATAAGTCCAGCACGAGTGCATTCCTCAGGCAATCCTAGGAATGGACATCCTTTTCCAGGTCAAGTCTGGAATGGGAAAAACTGTTGTTTTTCATTCTTTCAACTCTGCACCAGATCGAACCTATAGAAGGGAAAGTCTCTGCCCTAGTTCTGTGCCATACTCGAGAATTGGCATACCAGATATGCAATGAGTTCGAGAGGTTTATGACTTATCTGAAATACTTGAAGGTGTCTGTATTCTATGGAGGCCTACATATCAAAACGCACAAGGCAATGTTAAAAACTGAAATCCCCGACATAGTTGTTGGGACCCCTAGAAGGATCCTGGCATTTGCAAGAGACAAGGATCTCATTCTGAAAAATGTTAGGCATTTTATTCTGGATGAATGTGACAGAATGTTAGAATCTCTAGACATGAGGAGAGATGTACCGGCCATTTTCAAGATGACCCCTCATGACAAGCAGGTTATGGTATTTTTAGACACACTGAGTAAGGAAATCACGCCTGTCTGCAAAAAATTCATGCAGGATCCTATGGAGATATATGTTGATGATGAGGCCCAGCTTACACTTCATGGTCTAGTTCAACACTACATAAAACTAGTCGAGGTGGAAAAGAACAGGAAGCTGAGGGATTTGTTGGGTGTCCTGGACTTCAATCAGGTGGTTATATTTGTGAAGAGTTTGAATAGGGCTTATGAGCTAAGTAAACTGCTGGTGGAGTCTAACTTTCCTTCTACTTGCATTCATTCTGGAATGCCCCAGGAAGAAAGATTGACGAGATATAAAGGTTTCAAGGAGGGGAATAAGAGGCTTTTGGTTGCAACTGATCTGGTGGGCAGGGGAATTGATATTGAAAGAGTTAACATTGTGATTAACTATGACATGCCTCAGTCTGCAGATACTTATTTGCACAGGGTTGGAAGGGCTGGACAGTTTGGTACAAAGGGTCTTGCAATTATCTTTGTTTCTTCTGCTTCTTCATCAGAGGAGGATGTGCTCAGGCAGGTTCAAGAGCATTTTTCAGTTGATATCAAGGATCTCCCACCACATATAGAAACATCAACATACATGCTATCATAGAAATGGGAATTTGGCCTGGAGGGTGTAATAATTATTCTTCTCATTCACATCTCTTCATTCATGTTGGTTCTGGGATGGATTATTACCAAATTATATGTTGTTTTATTTTCATTTAAAAAAAACACGGATTCATAAAACTGAAAAGGAACAATGGCAATGAAGGCATTTGTAGACCATCACAGTTTCACTCATATCCACTAACTTTATAAAATAGCAGTTGTAATGTGTAACCTTTATAAATTAATGAAAATTTGATGAAATAAAATGAAATAAAATGAAATAAAAAAAATAAATTGAAAAGCAATCCAAGGATGCAATAAAATGTTAATTAAAGGATGAATTAAAAGTAATAATGACAATATTAAAATTATTTAACAAAATTAAATTTATTTATTTTTTTAAATAAATTCAATTTAAATATTTAATTAAAATCAATTAAGTTTAAATAATTAATTAAAAAATCCAATTTAAATATTTAATTAAAATCAATTAAGTTTAAATAATTAATTAAAAATAATTGATAATAATTGGAAGATTGGGGAAAAAAATAAATAGGGAAATAGAATCAAGAATTAGAAACTTAGACGGAGCTATATAAGATATCAAAAAAAAGGTTGAAGGGGACATAAAATTGAAAAGGGGAATTTAGGAAAGCCAAAAGAGGAAGGAAACAAATTAGGTTTCATGACTAAGCCCATAAATGATAGGGCAAGTTCATACCCATCATCAAGAGATGAACAACTATTTTTAGTTGGAGAATCTAGTTTATTTCATTAATTACTTTTGTAACTAAAATGAAATACACACGCATTAAGGTTAATGGATTTGTTTGAGTGGTTGAGGGCTTTGAGTCTCATGTAGAAGGCCTTGGGGTCAATTCCTTGGGGGTTGGCTAAGTATGTTACATGTCTCACTTGATGGCCCTGCTAGGTCAAGCATCATAATCAATGTTGATGAGTTTTCCTTGGGTACCATCTTCAAATCTAAGTGATTAGGAGCTTCCTCTTGAAGTTTACCTTAAAAAAATAAAACATACATGCATAGAATCTATTATATGAATTTAGGTATTGAAGAATATGAGAGATAACATTTTCTTGTATATCTCACTCTTTTTCATAGAGTAATGTACAAACATTTCATACATTAGCATGAGCATTGTTCAATCTAATTGATTTGTGTGCATCTATTTTCATTATTGTTTCATTTTATTCATGTTTTTTCTTACTATACCTTACTCTGTTCCAAATTGTAAAGTTATCTATTGAATTTTCTCAAATAATTTGGATGAATGGTATCAAAGCCAACAATCACTCTTATCCATTTTAACCATGAAACATTGGAGCATGTGCCATAAATTAAAAGCAACATAATGGCTTGGTCCTCCATTCATCCTCTTAACACACACAATATATGATCTTCACTTGAAGTGTAGTGGTAATATCCATACACTTGTAATATCTCTATTATTCCCAATAGAGATAGATTGGGATATTATGTCAATTATATGGTGTTTTTGATTGAGTGATTTCGTCAAATAGTTTGTATTATATGGATTCTTAGTGTTGTAAAATGCATAACAACTTTCTACAAACAGTTTGTATCACCGCACTTTGATCAAACACATTGCACATAAAATATAAAATATGAGAGGAAACATTGGCATTCCTTTATTATGGATGGAATACAATAGGTATATAATGGTTGTTACAACTGCAATAACAATAAAAACACTACAACTCAAGTCAAAACCTGATATGATGCCATCATCCCCTCTGGTGGCTTAATTTTCTGTAGAAAACCTCCTTCCTAAGCCAACTCGGCCCTCCAAGGACCCCACGGTTCCTCCCAGTCACACTGTTCTACAAAAGAGAGGCTCGACATTCTCATAATCACCCCATGGCTTCCTCCAACCCACAGTTCTGTAAAATAAAGGGAAGTGAGTCCCTAATGGCCTGTAACGGACCCTCATGACCACTTGAAAGAGCTAACAACTCCCCTCCAAGCCTGCAAAACCCTCGCGAACCCCTATGCCTTGCGGTTTTTCCAAGGGGAAGAAGTCGAACCTTCCCTAAAACCCCTCGATTCCTTTAGGTGTCACGAATCTCCCAAATGGCCTTCACGGCCTCTCCTACCAAACAAAGACAAATCTGCAACTTATGAATCTCTGCAAATCTCCAAGCAAATCGTTGCTCCCGATGATAAACACAATATGAAGCCCAATTGGAAACTCTGGATGGATTCCCCCTATGTTTATCTAGGGTGGATATCTCACCATCTAATACAAACTAGTACAAACTAGTAATGGAAGGTTTTTTCCCAAAACCCCAACTAAGAGGCTACAAGAGCACTCCAATAAGATATCAAATTATAATTAGGAAGGTTAAATGTTACCCTTCCTTTATATTTCTCTGAACCCCTTCTAGATCTTTCCTCTCTTTGACCAAATCCACATGAAGATTAAAATCACTTTATAACCCTTTTTAAACCTCTTTTTTATGTCGAAAAGTTATTAATTGGCTTTTGAGACATTCTCGAAGGTCGAAAGTCTCATTCTCATCATCCCAACCTTTAGATATTTTCGTCTAGGTTCCAACAAGCTATTACACGAAGGTATCCCCTCAGATAATATGATCCAAATAGTACCTTATGTGTATTTAATTAAAGTATGTTCAATAATAACCCAAAATTATGAAAATCGTTGATATGCCATGGAACCTAGAGTGAATTGTGTGGAAATGATCTTGATGATGGAAGATGGTGAATGGGATAGCTCGGGCCCCATATAACTACGCCAAATTGCTCAAACTCACTATTATCCTCATTTTACTCCTCTGGTCAGGATAACATAAACTCGTAAGGTCACCTCTAACTTCAGAACAGGGGAATCCAAAAATGCATACATTACAGTCCTCCCTTCCCAAAGATTGCTTGTCCTCAAGCAATGCCACCACAATATGACGCTCTCTCAATTGAGTCAGGATGAAATTGATAATGATACGAGGTTCCCAAACCACCTTAGAATATGTGAAGCATCCTCCGCTCAACATGAAATCTAGCAAGGTACAGATATAAGAGGCCTCCTGAAAATTGTTGCTAAGTAGAGAAACTCGGTACTGCCACAACTTGATCAACCCCTCAAAGAACTGCTCTACTAGGGAACCAATCTCGTGGAAGCAAAAGTTGTCTCTCACCTATGTGTCAGTTGTCGAGCTATCTAATACTAAAACCCTAGGGTTGAGCTAATCTCAAAAAGTGATCAGGATTTTATGAGCAGAACGAAATGACTACAAATTATTAATAGATGCTTAACACAAAATAACAGAGATACAGTAAAATTGGGTTTCTATTCAATAAGGAAATAAGATGAAATTGTAAAATGCAGCGGAAAACAAGCTTGTTGGAATGGTAGCGGCTTATCTCTGAGGAGAGATGTGACAGTTGTGCTCATTCGCAAGGAGATAATTACAATGAGGCTCTAAAGGCATTTTTACAATAAACAGGAGTTTCAAAAAACCTAGATATCCAAAAACCTAACCCTAGGAGATGAAGCGCCAAAAGTCATGTGGGCCCTGTTTGGGTAAGTCAGTACATCAACTTCCTGAGGTCGTAACTTTTACATACGATCTTCGTTTTAGGCGTACAATAGATCATTGGAAAGATCTATCTGAGGACTACAACAGTTGTCAAAAATTTCACAATGAAAATATTCAATTGCAACATACCCAAAAAAACGTCGTTTAGGGCCTCAAAACGGCTCCGGAAGTTTAGGACCCGAAAAAACACTAAAAATAGTGAATTACGAAAAAGTGCCAGAAAGTTGTTTTGAGCCAGCTGGAAAAGGTGGGTGGCCATTGATATCCACCTGGATCAATCCTCCCTCCTTAGGAAGAAATGGTCTCCATTGCGTTGAGTTCCCCCATCAGATGAGGAAATTTCTGTTGAATTTGGCCCTGGGTGAGCCACTTGCCTTGGTGCAGGAGTTGTCCTGCTTTGACAACTCAATAAAGTTGGATCATTTGTTGTCGAGTGCCCTTAATCTGTGTGTCCACAATCTGATCACTAGATTCCTGTTATATGCAGCCGGGGTTGAGCTCTGTTGGTGTCAGTGGTTTTTCTACGTCTGAGGTGTCCAATAATGGTGGGAAATAAGGTCGAAGGAGGTCCACGTTGAACACTAGATGCATGCCAAGGAAAGGAGGAATGTTGAGCTCAAAATCATTATCCCCCATAGCCTTGGTGATGGTGTACGGCCCATAATGGAGTGGGTGAAGCTTCCAATGGGGTCATGTAAGGTGTTATTTCTACAAGTGCAACCAAACTTTGTCGCCCACCTAAAACTTATGTGGCACCCGATGTTTATCATGGCGTTGCTTGTACTTGTCATTGGACTTCTATAGGATATTATGAACCTGTTGAAGGATGTGTTGGATCCTCTCAATGAACTGGGTGGCTTTGTCAGCTTTAGTTGGAGTAGTAGATGAGTCGGTCAAGGTGACCGCAAGGGGAAGTGCAACATCTATGGGACCCAATGGTTGGAATCCCAACCCCACTTGAAAGGGGTTGTAGTCGGTTGAGCTATGCAGGGCTCAGTTGTAGCTATGTTGGACATAGGGAAGACTCTCATCCCATGTGCGAGGGTGCTTGGAATTATACATGTGTAGGATATGCACGATCATTTGATTTACGACCTTGGTTTGGCCATCTATCTGGGGGTTGAAGGTCATGGATTTGGTGATCTTGGTGTCCAGCAGTGACCAGAGGCTTGACCAGAATGTGCTGAAAAATCGACTGTCCCGATCTGAGACAATGGTTTGTGGGATCCCAAAATGTACCCAGACTCGCTCAAAGAAGATCTTGTCAATGGATTTTTTTGTGATGTTCTTCTTGCAGGCAACCAGAATCGCCATCTTAGAAAAGCGATCAACAACCACAAAAACACAGTCATTTCCCCGCTTGTTGGATGGGAGGCTCAACATGTAGTCCATTGAGATGGATTCCCATGGCCTGTCAGGAGTAGGAAGAGGGGTGTAGAGTCCCTATTTCTTAGTGGTCGGTTTGGCAATAGCACAGGCAGTGCAGGACCTGATATACTTGTTGACCTCTTGTCAAAGTTTCGACCAGTAGAAATGTTTTTGTAGCATCGCCATTGTCTTTTCAATGCAAAAGTGTCTTGCCACTCGACTGTAGTGGGATTCCCATATTAGCTTCGCTTGCTCGCTTGATGGAACGCAGATATGGCCCAAACGACACAACAACCCATCCCGAAGATGGGAATTATCGACAATTGCGTTTGCACCCAACATTTGGTAGGTGGTGGTGAAGTCTGGGTCTGTCTCATAGAGGTGGGGCCATCCAGAGGTCTCATGGCCACAAGAGTCTAGCACTGTGGCGAGTGTCATGACTGGCGGTCTACTAAGAAAATCAATGATGCAGTTGGTGCTTCCTGTTTTATACTTGATTTTGAGGTGGAATTGTTGTAAGTATGTGGACCACTTTTGATGGCAGTCATTCTCTAATTTGCCTTGTGTCTGCATGAACTACAGTGGCTTATGATCGGTGTAGTTCATTGTCTCCCTCCTAAGAATGTAATGTCTCCACTGGCGGCAGGCTTGCACAATGGATTACATTTCTTTGTCATAAGTAAGGTACTTACAGATAGCATCTGATAGTGTCTCACTATGATAGGCCATGGGTTGGTTGTGTTGAGTGAGAATGGCACCCACATCATAGTATAAAGCATCTGTCTCGATCCCAAAGGGTTGTTGCAGGTCTGGTAGTGAAATTATTGGGGCTGAGTACAAATGATGCTTCAAATCATCAAACGTTTTTTGTTGGAACTAGCCCCACGCAAATTTTGTCTTACCACCACCCCTGGTTATTTGGCTGAGGGCCCATGCAATATGGGAGAATCCCAACACGAACCTGCGATAGAAATTGGCAAGGCCCAAGAAGCTCAGGGAGTGTGGTTGGGGTTGGCCAGTCACGGATGACTTGGATCTTGGTTGGATCCACATGTATGTCATGTTGATCAATAATGTAGCCCAGGTAATGGACCCTATCCATGTTGAAGGAGCATTTTTCCAAGTTGGCGTATATCTTGTGTTGTCGCAGGGTGTGCAGAACTTGTTGAATATGCTGCAAGTGTTCTTCCCAAGACTTGTTGTAAATGAGAATGACATCCAGATACATCACTACAAAAGTATTGGTGAATGGTCGCAAGATATCGTCCATCATCCTCATGAAAGTGGCTAGAGAATTTGTCAAACCAAAGGGCATGACCAACCATTCAAAAAGGCCTTCCTTTGACTTGAAGGTGGTCTTCCATACATCTATCTATTCTATCGAGACCTGGTGGTAGTCAGACTTCAGATCAATCTTATTGAAGTATTTGGCCACCATGAGTTGATCAAGGAGGTCGTCGATTCAGGGAATTGGGTATCGGTTTCTGACTATGATTTTATTTTGGGCCCGGTAATCAATGCAAAGTCGCTAGGTTTCATCTTTATTCTATACCAGCATGATTGGACTCTCGCAAGGTGATGAGCTACGATAGATGTGCCCCTTGTGGAGAAGTTCTTGGATATGTCACTTGATCTCCTCATTTTATAACATAGAGCGGTGATAGACTGGCCCATTGGGAAGCGGTGCACCGGGGGTTAGATCGATGGGGTGCTTGACCTGACAGTGCAGAGGTACCCCGGTAGGTGAGGAGAAGATATATGTTATTCTTCGACGACCTTATCTACTTGTTTTTGTTGTGTGGAGAGGTTGGTCGTAGAGACCCTAGATGTGGCTGTGATCTTTTTCTCATTCCGAGAGAAAATCACGAAGAAGACAAACTTCCCCGTCTGAGAGATGACCTTCTAGCATTTCTTGGCAAAGATCAAGGAAATATCACTAGGTGGGACTACCTTGGGTATCCTGTACAATTTCTTGTTCAAAGTAATAATAACACTATGAGGCCTTGACTCATATACAACATGACGTTTCCATAAATAAGGTTGGCCCAAAAGAACATTACAAACTTCGAGAGGAGCAACATCACACAATACCTCGTCTTTGAAGGGCTTGATGACGTATGACAGTTGACACTGTTGGCTGATGCAGAGATCGCTTCCTTGGCGGAGCTGTAATGTCCTGTTTTTCCTAGGCAGTTGGGATACCGTGATGGTTTATACAGTTTCCCGTAAACCATTAGACAGATGAGCTAGGGAAACGACACTGGTAAAGTCACTTTCGAATTATAAAGTGGAAACTTAGGAAAAGTGAGTTTATTATTATTAAATCCCTCTTTGAGGGTATTTCTCTCCAATTAATAATTAAATGAATATTTTAATGGAGAAAAGGACAAGTGAAGGAATAAAAGGACGATTGAAGGGGAAAAAAGGGTATCGACTATTTTTTTTTTTTAAATTGAATTTGGAAGAAGAGCTCGGTGAGCAAGCGAGGGTTTCAACTGGAAACCCATTCGGCACCTCGGATTCAGTAGTGAAACTATCTGTCCTAGCCGTGGAATCTCGGATTCGGCAGTGAGACTACCTACCCTAGCCGTGGAATTGGAGAAGCCATTCAGGCTTTTCATTTGCAGGGATTTGGCATCATGAGTTGAAGCATTTCATGGAAGAAGTCATTTTGGTTGTAGATTGAGTAAGAAGGGGAATCTCTTCATTGGCACGAGTTGAGGGATTGAGATATTTCCTTGGAGCTAGACGCATCCCTTGCCATCTTGCTATGTGGGGTCTTTGGAGCAGAATTATCCACCATTCCAACGCGTGTTTTCTTGTGGGGGACGCATTCTCCATTGTGGCTGGGCGATTTTCCCATCAGAGCTGAGTTATTCAAATCGTGGCATCTCTTGCTGGTCGTGGGGATTGATTGATGACGAATGTTGGTCGTGGGGATTGCTTGATGATGAATGTTGGTCATGGCCTCCTGTAGCTGCATGTTTCTTCCTTGTTGGTCGCGTGTACCTACTCCTGTAGCTGCGTGTTCCTTGGCTGGTCGAGCTCCCATCTCCAGTGGTCGTGGGTTTCCTTATGCTGCGTGGGAGGAAGGGAGACAGCATTGTTGTTCGATTCCCTTGTTGGATGAATATTGCATTACAAGGCAGCGTATTTCTGAGTGTGGAAGGTTGCCATATATCTTCATCAAACAGCAGAACCTTAGCTATAGAACAACGCCTTCTCTAGACAATGTGTGTGGGCAGTTTGGGGCGTGTTCCCTTGGCTGTGGGTGTGAGTGGAGGCTCCAATATTTTTATAGCAGACTTCTCTTCATTTCTGGAGGTACCTCTGCATCATTTTAATTGTTATTGATACAACATTAATAATGAATAAAGATATCCACAGTTTAGTGTATTTTGTGTCCATTAAGGTGTGAATATTTTGTCATTTATTATATGGATTTTGTTGATATCAAATTAATACATGGGGCACTTCATTTGGGAGACATAAGGGAATATAAAACCACTAAAACAACAAACAAAACCAAGGAACATATCGTTGTCCGACCAATTTTTCACCTACAGCCATAAACTCTGATGCACGTCAAGTGTTTGACGAAAGTCCAACACCAAAGTCAAGGGGTTTTCCCAACTTTTCCAACTTAGAATATTTCAGGAGCCATCCAATGGTGTAGGGTTGTGGGTGCGGCATTTTCAGCAGGGCCAACCGCTTGACAACCTCTACTGAGATGAGGTTCTTCTGGCTATCGCTATCAACAATGAAGTGCATTGGGGTGTCTTTTACCCATATCTGTGAATGGAAGAGGCACTCTCCTTCTTCATCATGTTGGAGCTTGGTGGTAGCAACGGTGGCACTGGGTTCTGCATCAATGATTTGTCTTCCCCTTTTTGGTTCTGACTCAGAGTCATAACCCGCATTTAATTCAAAGGCTTTCACTTCGTCCACCAGTGACTGCTTTGAGCGACAGTCAGTAGTGTTATACCAAGGGCTCTTATGGAAGTCGCACCACTTCCCGGTATCTTTATTTGTCTTTCCGGTGTCATTATTTTCTTGTGGCTTGGACTGGTTGTCCTGATACTATCCATATTTTCTATGTCCTTTGTTTTGTGGGTTGGGGCCGCCCTTTCCTGCCTTTTGTTGTGCGGGGTTCCCGGGCCCAAATTGTCGAGTCTTTTGTTTGAGCTTCTACTCAATTTTGACGGCATATCAGTAGGCCATGCCCAAGGACAATATGTCCAGAAATTCCATTTCAGTCTGGATGTATCTATGCAGAGCACCACGATATTTGAGCACCAGATGTCACTCTGAATCTTTGATACCCAGCTTGGTGTGCAAGGTATGGAAGATATTTGTGAACTTTGACACTGCTTGGTCTCTTTCTTGCTGTTGTGTGGTCCATTTGGTATACAAGTCCTCATAACTTCCAACAGGGTAGTATTGTTCCTTAATAGCATCCCTGAAGGATTCCCAAGTGGTCATGAATGTAAATAACGAGGGTTCCTCTGTTTCCTTTTTCTCACAGAAAGTTTCCCACCAATCTTTGACATGGGGAACAACTTTGAGGAGCATAAAAGTAATATTTTATCTATTCAAAAAGTTATGGACAGAAAAATACCCTTCTAGTAGATTCAACCACTTGTCTACACCATATGTGTCTATTTGACCTTCAAATACAAGAATATCGAAGTTTATTTGTACCTTGAAGGGGGCGGTGCCTCCACTTGAAGAAAATGCGTCGCTTGTTGGTAGACACCGAAGGATTTGCACAAAACTATCCATCATCTTGTTCCTTTGTTGTGTGAGGGCTTCCTCAAGCAACATTTTGAAAGGATCTCTTGTCTCATCATCTTTATTTTCTCTTGTCATGAGAGGTCGCTTGGTCGTGCGAGAGCTTTTTTCCTCAAGAGAAACAAGCTCGAGACCCAATTTTTTGTACTCTGACCTCGTTGGGTACATGCATTAAGACGATAAGGAGTAGACCGATCTCATACCACTGATATGGATTTTATGAGAAGAACGAAATGACTATAGATTATTAACATATGCTTAACACAGAATAACAGAGATATAGTAAAATTGGTTTTCTATTGAATAAGGAAATAAGTCGAAACTGTAAAATGCAGCAGAAAACAAGCTTGTTGGAATGGTGGCGGCTTATCTCTGAGGAGGGATGTGATGACTGAGCTCATTCGCAAGAAGATAATTACAATGAGGCTCTGAAGGCCTTTTTACAATAAACAATAATTTCAAAAATGCTAGACATCCAAAACCCTAACCCTAGGAGATGAAGCGCCAAAATTCATGTGGACCCCGTTTGGGTAAGTCAGTACATCAACTTCCCGGAGTCATAACTTTTGCATACAATCTCCATTTTAGGCGTACAATAGCCCGTTGGAAAGATCTATCCGAGGACTACAAAATTTGCCAAAATTTTCATGATGAAATTTTTTTACTGCAACATACCCAAAAAGACGTCATTTAGGGCTTCAAAACGAATCTAAAAGTTCAGGACCCGAAAAACTGTTAAAAATAGTAAATTATGAAAATTGCCAGAAAGTTGTTTTGAGCCAACTGGAAAAGGTGGGTGGCCACCGATATCCACCTAGATAAAAAAGGAAGCACCATGCTAATGTTGTGCCACACTCATCACAACCATATGACCACCCTACCTAGTATACCTCCTCCTCCCCTAGTACTCCCACCTGAAACACCTATAATGGTTGAATATACTACCACAAATAGTATCATGCATAGGCATCCAGGTGAAGTCACAACCTGCAACTCCACTGCCAAACTCAATCTCGAATGTCGGGAAAGGAAATTTGTCCTGATCATTAGCAATGAATCCAGACTTCTCATAGACTTTAGACATCTCTCCACTAGATAGCTTTGTCACCTTTGATGCCCCATACTCCAAAGATATTACCAAAAAGTATGTGAATGGGTCAATCGCTACATGCATACTCTTTTCCCACTTCACCCTCGATAAACTTGTGATGTAGTTCGTCAACATGTCCTCCCACTCTCACTCAGAAATGGTCAATGAATGCATCAATTATGTGGGATGAGTGTGCCCCGACCTACTTTGTTGACTAATCATACACTCCCCCATATCTCCCCCTACATCATCCGCAAAGCCTCTCCATGCAAGCCTCTCTCAGGCATGCCTGTAACATCCACAAACTAGCCTATATGATGTGAAGCACTCTCTACTCATAACATTGGTTTGGAAGGTGCTAATTCAAGAATCCATCTAACTACCCCAGATAATTCAGGCAATCATAAGTTGCATAAACCTGGTCAACTCCTCAGAAGACCACTCCTCCAAGCAACCAATCCTAAGCATCCCAATAGTAAACTCTGGTAAGTGAAAACTAGCCATCTCACCTCTATCGGTTGTAGAGTTATCAAACACTATAGTCCTAGGGTCCCAAGCTAACCTCAAAAGGAACCCACCATGTTGACGTTGCACCACTCTGATCATAAGTGGATGGACCTCATGCCCAAACTGGAGCCTCCACTCTTGGAACCCCAAGTTGTAATGTCTATAAGACTCGACTCCACTACTATGGATCATATCCTGCAAATGTATCTCATTGAATTCCTCAATCACAATCTCTCTACCAGACCCAATTATGGGCAGCGGAAAAGAAAATATTCCCAACCATAACATAGAAGCCTCAACATATCCCCTCACATCACTCCTATAATGAATCCAATCAGACACTTTCAAGTGGATGGTATATAAAATGTCGACAACGCCATCTCTAACATCAAACATCCAGGAAAATCCTTTGTGGACACCAACTAAAAAAGCATCAAAGACACTTAATCTCCAAGTGTCAAAAGGAGAAATCCCTAATACTTTACCACACCCAAGTTATTGAACAATCAAAACACCATCTGAAAAATCACCCACAACCAGCTGCACCATAACCTACCAGAGCTCAAAATTTGTCTTCTTGTGGATTGAAGTCACTATAAACCGCATCCTGTTGGAATCTGCACCTAGATCCCAATTCTTGTGATTGAATCCCATATCCTCACTGAAATTAGAAAGAGCTCCATCATCTCCTCTTGAGGCGTCCCAAAAATGAAATGGACCAATCATATGAGTTCTTGGACCCCATATCCCAACTAGAAGTTCACTATGTCTCATACCAACCGACTCAAACTATGCTACATGGATCAACTTTGTGCCAGCTAATCTATACAACTAATGTGAAAATGCCATGAGAGATATGTTGTCCTGATCATGGTCATTGTACTCATGAAACCTATGGAGCCTAAATGCCTCCCTAAAGAAACACTCTGCTAACTGTGGTACCTCATACTCTGATGAAGTCCTTAAAATGTAGTCCCTGACATGTGCCTCCAATAGACCTGTACCGCAATATGTCAACACTCTTTCCCACCTCTATCCTAAAATAAGTGTAGACTGCCACATTCCTACTGGATAGTTATGCTTTGACCCATTCTGATAACAAGTCATTCACTCCCTCACATGTCTCCACACATCACCCTCGAGGACCTTCCATGAGAACCTCTCTCTGATCCACTGATAAGTATGGAAGTACCCAAGATGTCATGCCAAGGGTGTATCATTCATAGCTCTTATGATCTCCTCCCTAAGTGTGGACTCAGGGACTAAGTATGTGATACCTTGGTAGTAAATGATATCATCCACCACTATTTACCTATCATCCTGAATGTTACCCTCCATCAACTTGCAAGCAAACCAATCCTTGGAATATTCCACTGGAAGGTGGGGCTTCCAATCAACTGAAATCCCCATGAGTCAGTCCAATATGTCATGGATCTCATCTTGCATGCTACTCACATGGATATAATATAAAACATCTGTCATGCCAAACTCCCTATCCATTTCTTTAAGACAGTCTGACTGAATATCAATCTCTAGAGAGTACTTTGTCTCATGCATGAATATGCGCTCACACTATGTACCACTTCACACCACTGCATACCATTGTATACCACTACATATCACTATGTATCTTGTATGTGTCACTATATCAATCACTACACTAGTTTTAGATGAACCCAGATCCCAAATGGATGTGTCCTCATATGTAATATACTTGTCCCCCCAATCCATGGACGCATATACTTCCTTGTTGGATGGTCCACAAGGCATATGCTCAATTGTCTCATCAGTGGTCATGACTTGAGCCTTCGATGGGGTCTCCAAAAGAAGCACCTTTTGATCCCCGGGATGCAAAACATGTGCATAATCATAAACCTTTGGGTCATACCTTTCTACAAACTCTTGCAAACCTTAACGCTCCTTAGGCTCATCCATCAAATAATAAATGCCACTCACCTCCTCCTGCGATATGGCCATCATATATGCTTGAATGTCTGATGTGGAGGATGAGGGATGTATCCAACTCAACTTTAAACAAAGTTTCTCAACCTGGATCTTTGATTCTTTAAGGGCCATTTGCATTCTCTTCAAGGAATCCTGGGTAAGTTTGTCAACTTCCTCCTCAATCAAATTTTCTAATTTGTCTTCTTCCTCACACTTCTCAAAATCATATTTTCCCTTTATAAATAACTCTTGAGAAGGGATATCATCCTCCAATGGTAACTCTTCCAATGCTAATTCATCATCATACTTAGGTGTACTCACACCCAAATAGTCATAAGAATCATAACAATGATAAGATGTTGATGTTGATCGGGAAATTGTATCATATGGGCTATTATCCTATCCATCACATGTGCTAATGCCATTACCCTCATAGGATAACTCTAATGGTGTATCAAATATTGTTTCCTTATCATCCGTTTCTAATTGGGGCTCATACCACTCTGGATATTTGATGGTGCAAAGTTCTTTGAATGTCTCGAGTTTGTAAAATTCCTCACCAAGTGCTATATACTCCCTCACACAACCTATAAACTCCTCATCTTATGCTCACTGATTTTCCAAATCTTGATCCCATTGATTTTCCATCTGAAATTCCTTCTCACTAAATACCCTTCAGGCTGGGAGGATACAACGCTCTGATACCACTGTAATATTCCCAATAGAGATAGACTGGGATATTATGTTTGTTGTCAATTATATGGTGTTTCTAGTAGAGTGATTTCATCAAACAATTTGTATTATATGGATTCTTATTGTTGTAAAATGCATAACAACTTTCTACAAATAGTTTGTTTTTAATTATCATCACACTTTGATCAAACACATCACACATAAAGCATGAGAGGAAACATTGGCATTCTTTTATTATGGATGGAACAAAATACAATAGGTATATAATGGCTGCTACAACAGCTACAATATAACAATAAAAAAAATACAACTCAAGTCAAAACCTGATATGATGCCATGGTCCCCTCTGGTAGCTAATTTTGTTGCAAAAAACCTCCTTCCTAAGCCAACTTGGCCCTCCAAGGACCCCATGATTCCTCCCAGTCACATTTTTCTGCAAAAGAGAGGCTCAACCTTCTCATAATCACCCCCACGACTTCCTCCAGCCCACAGTTCTACAAAATAAAGGGAAGTGACTCCCTAATGGCTTCTAACTAACCCTCACGGCCTACTTGAAAGAGCTTACAGCTCCCCTCCAAGCCTGCAAAACCCTTGTGGACCTTCCCTATGCCTTGTGGTTTTTCCAAGGGGAAGAAGTCGAGCCTTCCTTGAGACCCTACAGTTCTGCTAGCGGGAAAATCCCCCTATAACTATACCAAAGTTTAGAATATAGATAGAGCAAATGGTCGTCTAAAATTTAACCTAGTTTCTACACTATCCCAAACATACCAAAATAAATGAACAGAAAGCAGTAGAAGAGAAGATTAGTAACTGTACCTTTTATCCAACGTCTGGTGATGATCTCCTCAAGCTCTCTATCTCCAAAGACTGCAAGTCTCCTCCCAAAGTTGACTTGCATCCAAAACTAGGCAAACAAGGATACATGCATGCTAATTCTATTCATAAATTAGGGTTAGATATCAAATTTTATGTAGAAATCAAATAAAAGACACAAGACATCATCATTTGGGACAGGGACAAGAGATTCTTTTATTCATCAAATAAAGATTGAAACTTAAAATCATTGTCGGCCACCGTTCTGTGAACCCGGTCCAGGATCCTCTTTACAATTCTCCAAGTGCACCTTCAATAAGTCTCTTCTCACAATATACTAATCTCCTCAAGGAAAGGGAATGGATTGAATGGAAAAAAAGAGGTTGAAGAGGGAATGTTGAGGCAGTAACTCACAAAAGATAGAAAATGCTTGGGCAAGGTAGGGAAGTGAAATTGGGCAGAGTTTCACTGTTCTTATGTTTGGTTGTGAAATGAGACCTGAACACCTCCTTTTATATGAAAAAAGGATGGTTATTTGGTTGGGGGACAGGCTATAACAGGTGAATTGGTTGGGAAACATTCAATAGCCCGTAAATTCCACTGAATTCCTTACAAATTTTTATTTTTTGCAAATTTTGGAGGTATACGCAGGTTGTTTAGTGTGTAGTTCACGTATGTACACAGGTTATAGTGGTGCAAGGCCCATACATGCTCTAAAAAATGGTTTTTTAAGTAGATCTCCTCAGTAGTGATTTGGAAAATCATGCAAGTAAGAGGGCCAATTCCATGTATGCATGAGTAGGTAATTTTAGGTCTATAACAGATGCCCCATAATGTATGAGGTTAGAAGAGAAATTGATGGTCGAAATACATTACATCTTCACCAATGCACAAAATCGAGTGAGCCCGAGACCAGAGTTCGGGAGGTGTCATCTGCAAAACAACAATTGTCTCTCTGAAGAAGGCATACCCATGCTCAGGATGAGCTGAATCATGGTTTCCAATCAAATACACTGTAGATCCATGTCATATAACTATATAAAGTGTAGCCACGAGCAATACACAACAAATCCACATCTCAAAATCGGTCAAAGATATACAAGTACAATATGTACCTTCAAGAAGTTGGTGACACTTGTGGCTGGAGATGAAGTCTTAATAGCTCAAGCAACAACTTCAAGATCTTTAAAACTCGGGTAGGAGTACAATGGGAGATGTATAACTCACTACCTTGAGGTATTTGACAATCCGTCGAGAAAAGATAGGAGGATCTCGATGATCAGGCAAAGAACTTCGTCGATTTTGAATCTGAACTTGACTAGACTCTTGGGATGGCTGACTCATGAAATTCAAGAGATAAATTGCAAAAAGGTTGAATCAGGTTGGGTAAAACTTCCCTTGGACAAAATCACAAAAGATTATCAAACTCGGGCAGCATGACATTGGCATAAGTTTGTGATGTTTTAGGCAACGGAAACTCTCCATATGTTTGGAAGAGTAACCAAACGAAGGAGGACACAACTCTATGTAGCAAGAACAACTTCCTAAGGTCATACTAGATCAAAATGATTAACGAACAAACAAAAGGATGTGCTTTGTCAAAGGGCGACTATCTTTGCTGCTGAAAAAAGATTGTATATTTCTCGTCCCCTCTTTTTGGAATATTTGATTTTTTTGTCTTTTTCAATTTTTAAATAGACTGGAAAAGAATAAAATAATGCTACGTTACAAAGGAGGAACGAGTGTTAGGAGCAACCAAACTGGTTCCAAGCGCATGGAACATACTAATTCTCAAGTCAAGGAGACATGTTCAGGATAAGGACACTTGGGGAAAATTCCTCCATGGGTCAAGGTGTCAGGTCGCAAAGGCAAGAAGTGTTGCAAGGCTTGCGTATAAGGAATGCTTCAAAGGTTTGGTTGAGAGAAACATGGAGCCGACATTAGGACAAAGATGAAAAGATGAGACCCACAATGCGATTAAGCATGACACAGTGAGACCCCTTCTATTTAATTTTTACGAGCCCAAAGAAGGTAATCTCGGTAGTTTTTTCACGTTTAGAGAATCTAAAAAATGAAAAAGAAGACTCAATGGAGTACCTTTTCAGAGTTAGTCTAGTCAGTTTGAAAAAGGGTTAAACTTGCACTGAAAAGACATTTGTTCAAAACCATTTTAACGAGCGTGACAAAGACAAGATCACTCGGAAATTGTTTCAATTTTAAGGAGTTTGAAAAGAGATTAATTATGGAATCACAACCTTTTTTGAGTTTAGTCTCCTTAGCCCGAAAAAGTATAAAAGTAACTGAGGAGAACTCTCCCAGTGAGACGAATCTCCTAAGGTGTACCTTTTTTTGCTATAATCTACTGGCTAAAAAAAGGGTTAAACTAATGCCAATAGATGTTCTTCTAGTCCAATTTAATGAGTGTCAAGGAACAAGGTCACTTGATGATCTTTTCAATTTTAGGGAGTCTGAAAAGAGATTAACTATGGACTCTGGGGGGTTCCTTTTTCGTAAGTAATCTCCAAGGCCTGAAAAAAGGTGATAAACCGAAACCAAGGAGAATGTTCCTTTTTCAAAGATTTAGTCCCTCGGGCCTGAAAAAGGGTTAAACTTATGCCTAAGAATACTCTTCTAGCGAACCGAAGTTCCTAGAGCATACCTTTATTCATAAAATTAGCCATCTAGACCGAAAAAGGGGTAAACTACCGTCGGACAGATGTGCCTTCAAATTTGAGTTTGGCAAGCATGAAGGGAAACAAGATCGCTCAACAATATTTTTCATTTTTAGAGAGTCTGAAAAGGGCTTAAAGAAGACTCCAGGGGGCTACTTTTCTCAAGTAATATAGACGAGATCGAAAAGAATAAATACAGTCTCTTTGGATGTTTCTTTTGAATTTCAAAGCGAGCTTGAAAGAAAACAAAGCATGCTCAATAGGGAGTCTCGAGGGTAACTCCAAGAATTATGATTAACAAAAGAATGAGGCTTCAATATGTAATAATGATGGGACTAACAAGGACTCCCAAGCCTATAGTCAAAACTGAAAACATGGATGCCAAAATGCAGCAAAGGATCTACCTAGGGCATCCATGTAGAGGTAGGCTCTACCACCTAATTATAACACTTCTAAAGCAACATAGAAGGTTATGTGTCACACTTTAGTGGGGTCAATCCTAAGGCCAAATGAACCAGGAAACGGATAATTTAAAAATGCAATTAGGGAAAAATCTAACCTATATTCTAGTTTCGGGGTCAATACCTATCAAAACAGATCGATACGATGAAAAAATGTCAAAAACATGTCTCCAAGATCCTATATATAATGCCAATAACACTCAACCAGAAGTTAATAAATCCGATACAGATAGAAACTTCTAAAAATAAGAGGTGCTACTGAATACAAAACTTGAAAACAACAAACCTAGACTATACAATATGTACAAGGTACTGCACATCCTTACGACTCATGTGTGGTAGTAGTGCAGGTAGAGGCCGCTGCTAGGCTCTGACCAAGTGTCTCTTTGATAGTTAACAAGATAATTCTCCCAAAAGGGAAAAAAACACAAACCATAGTGTAAGTCTTCCCACGGTATAGAAATCGTAGTCGTGGATTCAAGGATAGCCTCATCCAAAGGAAATTCAAAATCTGAGAAATCACGCAAATGAGGAGGGTCGACAGTCCCAAAGGGTGAAGTAAACTAATCATATTCCATATGACGATGGAGGTTCTAGCCAGTATCAACAGAGTCTATCAACGAAGAATCACAAGCACAGTGGCTTGAGGACCTACAAACAGTGAGATCAGACTCAAAAGGAGACTCAATATCACTTGGACCAAGAGGGGTAAGCAAGGGCTCCCATTTCCCCATTGGATAAACCAATGGATCAATTGATAATACCAAGTCTTGAGAAGGAAAACATGAGTGAACAAGTTCCTTCTCAGGAGAAATTGAACATCGAGGATAAGATGCCACATAATTTACCTGTGGCGGGGTAGATTCTACATGAATACTAGGAACATATAAAGGGGTAGCCAAAACTAATGTCGAATTAGGATGGTGATTATCTGATTCCATCTTGTCGATAGTGTCAATGCTCCCATTGTGAGGGAAATGCATCACCTGGAAGAGTGTAGACACCACAACATTCATAGCATATACATAATAACACTCGAGAAGCATATTGAAATCTAACGGGCCTTGCACCACTATAAAATCAACAAGGACAATCTTCCCACCTAACGAGATAGGAAATTGAGGAAGAATCCCCAAATATTCACTAGGACGTCTATCAAAATCCAACAGCTCATGCGATGCAGACACAAGCTCAGGAGAACCCAAAGCTTTCCAAGCCAAGGAGGATAAAATACTTGTGGAGGCTCCTTCATTTACAATACATCGGTAAATGTTATTTGAATTAACTTCAACCCTTATTTGAAAGGGTGCATAAGAAGGAAGACGAGGCTCAAAAAGGTCATTCCAATCAAAGGAAACCATCCTAGGACTTGGGGGGGTGTGCTTGAAGTGAGCAAGATGCCCCCTTGTTCTGAAAGTACTGAGTTGGAAATGCTAAAAACATAGTCGGTAGACACATCACTCCCCAAGATAAGAGTGGGATCAGTCGAAGATTGCATCAGTGTGACCACTTTCTCAACCACTATCTGAATAGGTTGTGAGACAACATGGTCTAAAGGTGCATCGCCCCCCAAAAGGGAAGTGGGATCAGTAGAAGATTGCATCGGCACTACCACTTTCTCATCCAATGGTTGAATAGGTTGTGAGGAAACCTCAGAAGACTTAGAATCAAAAGAGCTTGTAGATAGGGACCACAATATTCGTACCTCTAGAAGGTCAGGGCATAAATGAGTAAGGTGATCTCCCTTGCAAAGCTTACAAGGGAAATTAGGATTACATCATATCCATCTAGGTTTCTCAATAGAATCAATGCCCCCAGCATGACTAGCACTAGCTTGCAAAGGTTGGTGATTGGTCGATCAAATGACTCTCCGAGGCTACCAAACTATTACCAGTATGACTAGCAGTGACTAGACTTTTTCCCCTAGCATGACTTGTAGAGGTTGGGTGTTGGTATTCAACATGACTTGCAGAGGTTGGGTGTTCGTATTCAACATGACTTGCAGAGGTTGATGAACTATATCCAACATGACTTACAGAGTTTGGTTGTCTACCCCCAGCATGACTTGCAGAGGCTGGGTGGTGGTCTTTAGCATGACTTGCAGAGGTTGAAGACCTATCTCCAACATGACTCGTAGAGGTTGGTGATTTCTTCTTCCTATTATTTGTCTTTATATTTTGTTTAGACTTCTGGTTACTAGTAGCTATCCTTTCACCAAGGAAGGCAGAAGGAGGAGGAGAATAATTTGTTGACAAAGGAACATCAACATGATTCCCATGACATAAGGTTCTTAATTGAGAAGTGTCAAGAGCATTTGGGACATTTGGAATGGTACCCAACCAAACTAGTATTCCCACATTCAACCCAGGAATGTACAAAGTGGCCATCAAAGGGACACCAAAGTTTCCAAAGAAATGAAAAGCACAAGAATCCCCTTGTGAAGGAGTTCCTTGGTTGGTATCGTCAGGAACTTTAGCCATGAAGATATTATGCATAGGTTCTCCCCTTGTGGGATCATTCAAGTCCTTAAAAGTCTCACACACTAACTCTGGCGAGCTAGAGGTATAGAAACAACGCCTATAAAGATGCGGATCCACATTTCTAAGCGGAAGACCAAAAATTCCTCATGACCAACGGAGTGGGCGGTCTACCACCTTAGGTCAGAGACCAAAAGAAATAACTAACTCACTATGTAAAACTAGGGAGTACAGAGCACACACTAAAATTTCCTAAAGTAAAATCAAGCAGACGACTAACTAATGGGAAGGACAGTTATGCCAATCGACACTAGAGAAACTAACAAGTGCAAGTGAAACTCGAACACAGAAGCACCCTTCAGGTATACTCTATGAAGCATGATCTGACGTCCACCCTAGGTACCATGGTATACCCCTGAAGTTACTTGTGTAAGTCCATAAAATATAGGCAACTAGGTTGCCAACTCGCAGTCAGTTACCAAGCGGGTACAGTGGACAGTCAGGCAGATTGTAATCAGCAGGATAACAAGTCTGAAGCCCTTCAAGGGTATCGAAAGCAATTGGTCTGAAATACAACTAAGTATATTGAACGGATTCAAGGTCCACGAAGCTCCGTAGTAAAATGTGATCGGTACTTTTCCTAAGAAAGACCCTCAATATACAATCCCCACTACGTTCAGTCCATCTTTGGAGGGGTTGTCTCCTTTGCCTTTCCTCACACAACCTTGTGTTTATCCCCTATGTTAGAGGGGGGTCCTGACTAACTCTTACAACACTGAACTTAAAACACTCCCTATCTCATACTCCAATGTTTTCTTTAAAATGGCGTTGAAGAGTTTCCTCTTCACACCTAATTCAAGGCCCTAAAACCCTAAACTAATCGGTGAACCCTACAAATAGAAAGTATAATGTATTTTAGATTAAGTGTTAATTTTAAGGCTTTATTTACGTAAAGGGTGCGGTAGTGAAACTAATGGTGTTATGAAGAAATGAATAAGGAAGAGAACTTTAAATCATTTGAAAGAAAAAAATACTTCAAAATTAAAGCAATGCTTGTAAACAACTCGTTGTAAATTCAACTTTTCTAATTGATATTTCAAGATATTGTAAATGAAAAAATCCTAAAACTTGTTTTTGTTTGACTACAAACTACTTATATTTTAGGAAAACGACAAGAACTTTGACATGAATACTCTTTTTTCTTTTTCAAATAACAACCTTGACTACTTTACCAAACTAAATGCAAGAAAATAAATTCTCTTTTTTATTTTTTGAACTGCTTTAACAAGAAAAAAAATGAAGTAAAAACTTTTTTCGTTTTTTGAAAGCAAGAAACAGGGACAAAGAGAAAACTAAAAACAAGAGTGATAAAGACCCTAAGCCCACTTCAGATCACAGGGATTCAATAAAGAAATCAAAAAGCAGATCTAAAACTTGATAGCTCGCTCTAAACCTTTTAGGGCAAACACAAGAAGACTAAGGAACAAGTAAACCGAAACTTAAACCCAAGCTATGGCCATAGACAGAGACTCTGACTGATTCAAGAAAGTCTTGAGAAGTATGAACTTCTATCAAGAAAGAGACAAACTCTCTCTTTATTAAAAAATACTTTCATGAAACAGATATGTGGGTTGTTGCATCAACAACCTACGTATGTACGTGAGTTGCCTACTGGGTAGAGCGCATATGTATGCGGGATGACCCAAAATAGGGCGTGTACACCTCTGAGACTTTTCAAAAATAAAAAGACAAGGCAGGCTTACAGGGCAAGGAAAGCTAGTATGCACCTTGCAAGTGACCAAAAACCCTAAAAATACTCAGTAAACTTGATTGAAACTCGAAAGGCAAACAAAAATCCAATCAACAACCCAAAAACCTCCCTAAAAACCCTAGAGAGACTCCCTAGTATGATTCGCCAATTCTATTGGTGGGAAAATCCCCCTATAACTATACCAGTGTTTAGAATATAGAAAGAGCAAATGAACGTCTAAAAGTCAACCTAGTTTCTACACTACCCCAAACATACCAAAATAAATGAACAGAAAGTAGTAGAAGAGAATATCGATAACTTTACCTTTTATCCAACATCTGGTGATGATCTCCTCAAGCTCTCTATCTCCAAAGACTGCAAGTCTCCTCCCAAAGTTGACCTGCATCCAAAACTAGACAAACAGGGATACAAGTATGCTATTTCTATTCATAAATTAGAGTTAGATATCAAATGTTATGTATAAATCAAATAAAATACACAAAACATCATCATTTGGGACAGGGAAAAGAGATTTTTTTATTCAACAAACAAATAATGAAACTTACAATCCTTGTCGGCCATCGTTCCGCAAACCTGGTCCGAGCTCCTCTTTACAATTCTCCAATTGCACTTTCAATAAGCCTCTTCTCACAATATACTAATCTTCTCAAGGAAATGGAATGGATTGAATGGAAGAAAAGGGGTTGAAGAGAGAGTGTTGAGGCAATAACTCACAAAAGGTAGAAAATGTTTGGGCAAGGAAGGGAAGTGAAATTGGGCAAAGTTTCAATGTTCTTATGCTTGGTTGTGAAATGAGACCCCAAAACCTCCTTTTATATGACAAAAGGATGGTTATTCGGTTGGGGGATGGGCTATAGTAGGTGAATTGGTTGGGAAACCTCCAATATCCCATAAATTCCATTGAATTCTTTACAAATTTTTAATTTTTGCAACTTTTGGAGGTATACACGAGTTGTTTAGTGTGCATATCGCATATGTACATGGGTTTTCTAGCATGCAACAAGTATATTTACATGGTTTGTAGTGGTGTAGGGCGCACACATGCTCTAAAAAATGGTTTTTTAAGTAGAGTTCCTGAGCAGTGATTTGGAAAATTATGCAAGTAGGGCCAATGCCATGTATGCATGAGTAGGGCATTTTATGGCTATAAAAAATTCCTTTAGGTGCCAGAGATCTCCAAAATGGCCTTCATGACCTCTCCTACCAAAAAAATACAAATCATCCCCTTAAGAATCTCCACAAATATCGAAGTAAAATGTTACTCCTCTGAACTGATGATAAACACAAGATGAATCCCAATTGGAAACTTTGGATGGATTCCCCCCTATGTCTAGCTAGGGCAGATATCTCACCACCAAAACCAAACTAGCAATGGAAGGGTTTTTCCCAAAACCCCAATGAAAACATTGGCTACAAGAGCACTCCAATAAGATATCAAATCATAAGGAGGAAGGTGAAATGCTACCCTTCTTTTATACTTCTCTGAACCCCTTCTAGATATTTCCTCTCTTTGACCAAATCCACATGAAGATTAAAATCACTTTATAACCCTTTTTAAACCCCTTTTTATGCCAAAATTTTTTTAATTGGATTCTGAGACATTCTAGGACGTTGAAATTCCTTTTCTCATCATCCCAACCTTTAGATATTTGCATCTCGGTTCCAACGAGCTATTACACAAAGGTATCCCCTCAAATGATATGATCCAAATAGTACCTTTTGTGTGTTTAATTAAAGTATGCTCAATAATAACCCAAAATTATGAAAATCGTCGAAATTCCATGGAACCAAGAGTGAACTGTGCAGAAATGATCTTGATGATGGAAGATGGTGAATGAAATAACCTGGGGCCCATATAACTCCACCAAATTTCATGAACTCATTGTTATGCTCATTTTACTCCTCTAGACAAGCTAACATAAACTCTTAAGGTTGCTTCTAACTGCAGAATAGGGGAATCCCAAAATGGGGAAATTACACTACAATCGAACTAGTTGTCTTCTCTCTCTCTTCATTTATGATAATTTCTTAGAGATTTTTCTTGTCCCAAGTCATACATTATCCTCACAAAGTTGGCTCATTACAATAACACTCTCTTGTTTAGTCATACATTGTACTCATATAGTTGGCTCAATACAACAAGTCATCTACCATATTGCAAATGAGCACCATGGCCACATATGGAGACAATAACATAATCTCTTTGATGGAGCAACTCATTGTAAACACCCTCAACCAACAATGAAAAACCATGGAGATTGTTTTCAAGAATTTTTTGAAGGAAATTACCAACACAACCAACAACAATTTTAAAATGTCCCATAGCGAAGTTGAGCCCTTCAAAGTCATGACTAGTTTTGAGTGAAATATTGATGTGTATGCTTGAATTGCACTTGTCACTTCTACACATTCTTCAACCCATATGCATGTTGGAGAGTGTAGGATGGATTAATGACCATGGTAATCGGAATAACTTAATCTTTGGCATAACCATCCAACTATGGGCAAGATACATTTATAAATAATTCTTAGACATCCATTTGCATGCAATTTTTCATACACTAAGAGAAGTAGTATACACTTATAACTTTGGTCCCAAAACTTACTACAATGGGGTCCATTTCTTTCCAAGGAGGGGAAATTGATCCAAACACATCTTCATCGATAACAATTTCAATGACCTATCCTTGTCATTGACTTCCCTTATTGACAACACTTTTGTTGATGTCTCCCTTAGTGACAAATCCCTTGTTGATGGCCTTGTTATCGACAACCCTCTTGTCAACGTTCCATTCTAGGGACAAGTCCTTTGTCAACAACCTCCTTGTCAATAATCCACTTATTTGTGTTCCCTTGGTGACAAATCTATTATCAATGGTGACCTCATTAATGATCCTTTTATTGATGACACGCTTGTTGATGGTTCATTTGTCAATGGACTCTCTTTTCAATGAACCCTCTTATATAAACTTGTTTCGTAGATGGTTCTTCCAATTAGGAATGTTGACCACCACATAAATTGTTATAGCACTTATCTTCCAACACATGTAACAACACATGGCACATCAAGAGACAAACAACCATCTTCAATTATAGACATGAATTACCTTCAACAATCGAACAACTAGTTATGTAAATGAAATGTGATTCCACAAACACAATTTATTATATGAATAAGGGAAACAAAGAATATAAGGAAATATAAACATTTTCTTATATGTCTCACTTTGTTTCACATAGACATGTACGTCTCTCGTGCATGCTACTATATATACTATTCAATCTAATTTGTTGTGTACACATATTTTTATTAGTTGCTTCATTTTTTTCATGCTTCCACTTACCATAACTTAATCATCCCCACATTATTGAATTGTCCCTCAAAGTCCCCGCAATAATCTTTATCACTCAATCATCATCACATGCTTAAATCTAATCTTGACAAGTCCTCTGTCAACAACATCCTTGTCAATAATCCACTTATTCATGTTCCCTTGGTGATAAATATATTTTCAATGACGACCTCGTTAATGATCCTCTTATTGATAACACACTTGTTGATGGTTCCTTTGTCAATGATCTTGTTGTTAATGGACAATCTTTCCAATGAACCCTCTTAGATGAACTTGTTCCATAGATGGTTCTTCCAATTAGGAATGTTGATCACCACATAAATTGGTGTAGCACTTATCTTCCAACACATGTAGCAATACATGGCACATCAAGAGACAAACAACCATCTTCAATTATATATATGAATTACCTTCAACAATCGAACAACTAGTTATGTAATTAAAATGTGATTCCACAAACACAATGTATTATATGAATAAGGGAAACAAAGAATATAATGAAATATAAACATTTTCTTATATGTCTCACTTTGTTTCACATAGACCTGTACGTCTCTTGTGGATGTTACTACATATACTATCCGATCTACTTTGTTGTGTACACATATATTTTTATTAGTTGCTTCATTTTTTTCATGCTTCCACTTACCATAACTTAATCATCCCCACATTATTAATTTGTCCCTCAAAGTCCCCACAATAATCTTGATCATTCAATCATCATCACATGCTTAAATCTAATCTTGACAAGTCCTTTGTCAACAACCTCCATGTCAATAATCCACTTATTCATATTCCCTTGGTGACAAATCTATTTTCAATGATGACCTCGTTAATGATCCTCTTATTGATGACACACTTGTTGATGGTTCCTTTGTCAATGATCTTGTTGTCAATGGACTCTCTTTTCAATGAACCCTCTTAGATGAACTTGTTCCATAGATGGTTCTTCCAATTAGGAATGTTGACCACCACATAAATTGTTATAGCACTTATTTGCCAACACATGGTGCATCAAGAGACAAACAACCATCTTCAATTACAGACATGAATTACCTTCAATGATCAAACAACTAGTTATGTAATTGAAATGTGATTCCACAAACACAATGTATTATATGAATAAGGGAAACAAAGAATATAAGGAAAGATAAGCATTTTTTTATATGTCTCACTTTGTTTCACATAGGCATGTACGTCTCTTGTGCATGCTACTATATATACTATTATATATACTATTAGATCTAATTTTCTTTGTGCACATATATTTTCATTAGTTGCTTCATTTGTTCATGCTTACACTTACCATAACTTAATCATCCCCACATCATTAAGTTGTTTCTCAAAGTAGCCCCAATAATCTTGATCACTCAATCATCATCACGTGCTTAAATCTAATTTTGACTAGTACACACTACAATATCGATTATTATATTGTTCATAGGATTTCTCGATTGCCATCTCATTTGACCAGATTTAGATTGTGATTGTAATCTCGATTCTGTCTTCATTGAAATATTTTTTAGGATCTTAAAATCAAGAGATGAGATGGATAGATCTAATTGTACAAAACATTTTTTCTTCTTATTTGTCAGTTAATTTGGAGTGTGGAACATTGTGATTATAAACTTGAAGGGTTCGACTTTAGTAAGGAGGAGGGATATAAGGGTTAAGGCATTTTTCATAGTGGTATTTAAATTTTTATTTATTTTTGAATATGGAATTTATATTTTGGCCTCTAAGAGATGAGATGGACAGATCCAATTTTACTAAACATTTTTGCTTCTTCTTTGTTGATTAATTTGGAGTGTGGAACGTTATGTATGGAATGTTATGATTATAAACTTGAAGGGTTCGACTTTCTTCTTTGTTGATTAATTTGGAGTGTGGAACGTTATGTATGGAATGTTATGATTATAAACTTGAAGGGTTCGACTTTAGTAAGGATGAGGGAAATAAGGGTAAAGGCATTTTTCATAGTGGTATTTAAATTTTTATTTATTTTTTAATATGGAATTTATATTTTGGCCTCTAACATTTTTGTAGGCTTTTTTTTAATACCTAAATAATTAAATATTGAAGCTTGGATGAGATAAAATATTATTAGTTTTTTTTGTTATGTTTTGTATATATTTTTGTGATGTCTTTTGTATATATATGATGAAATATACAATATTTATGTTTAGTTTTTATTATGTTAAGTTAATATTTTATTTTAATATAATTAATATATTTTTGTCAATTAAAGTTACTTTATTTTTCAATTTTAAATAATACTCTACATCTTTCATATTTCATATAGTAAATGGTCCATATCAATTTAAAATTGCACTACTATGGACTAAAGGCTAAAACATGTCTCCAAAAGTACATAATTATAGCCTAGTCATCATTATCACCTAGAGTGCCCTACCCTTTTGATGCCCAAATTATTAGAAAGGTTAATAAAATAGTTGTGAACAAAAAACACGAGAATAAGGGATTGATAAAATAGTTGGCACAAATGTATGTTGTATCACACATATACAAACAAGGAGCATAGTTGTGATTTGAATTGGATTTTGGCAAATGTTTGTAAATGTTGTAAATAAACATGTTTTGTTTTATTTCATTTTATTTTGTCTTTTGGCACAATGGGAAGGTGAAACGAATAGTTGTGATTGTTTGCCTTCCAATAGCATCCCATTAAAAATAATGAGAGCAGCAATGAAGAGGACGAGAAATGGAGAAGCAAGAGGAAAGAGGGAAGGAAAGTAGAAAAAATAGAAGTTCAAAGAGGGTAGCATGTTTGAGTTTGAGTGGACGAAGGAGTTAAAGTGCTTGTTCACTCTAAGAAAAGGTTTCTTTGAGCCTTGGTCTCTGTAATTTAGTATTGTTAGTGAGTAGAAATACATGGATTTTATGTATAGCTCACCCCTTTGTAATTTTCTCCTAAGCATAATAAACTAATCCCATTTAAATGTTGATATATGTGGGTCAATGCATTTTTTCTTTAGGTACTTTTTTTATGAGTTGCTTTGTGCATACTTTGATGAAGAAAATTTTCACCATGTGGCACCCACGCACATAATTTATCATTGTTGGGCATTTTTATTTTTCCCATTGGTTGTACATAGCATCCTTTTGTTTCCTGGGAGAATTTGAAATTACCCGGGAGAATTTTAACTTACCTAGATGAATTTTCAAACTTCTAGACGTTTTTTTTTTTCTTGTCGTTGGATTTAGAAATCACCCTTGGGTGTTTTTAATTTATTATGGGGTTTCAAAATCTCCCCCCAAACATTTTAAAATTTTCGTGCAGTGGTAAATTCACCCCTGTAAGTGTATTGGTTTTTGAAGAGTAAATTCACCCTCTAGATAGTTGTTTGGACAATTTGGTCAACTTGTTCCACCAAGTTACTACGCCCCCACATTTTTGGTCGAGTTCCCTTCCTCATTTGACTGGAAGACATCCCTTGGTCGACCTGATTTGGGTAAACTTGACTTGGGTAAATCCAAATTAGGTAAATCCGACTTGGTTAAATGCGACTTGGGTAAATCCAACTTGGGTAAATTCGACTTAGATCAATTTGACTTGGTTGACTTGCACTACCTCCAACCCAACTTGTCGCATATTTCTGACTCATTTGTTTCCAACTCAATTGGTGGCTTGATTGGTCAATAATTTCCTGTAATTCAAAGATCCGAGGTTATAATTGTTTTATTCCACAAAAGGATCCTTTTTGGTGAGATGGACATGCGATAGGCCTATTGTTCACGGATCAGATGGAATCAGAGTAGGTTTCAAAGACTTGGAGAACACCTGCATGGTAAACACTCGCAATGAGTACCAAAAAAGTGGATAAGCATTGTTTCCAGGCCTACAGAGAAGAAGAGCACCTTCAATGGTGGGGAATCATCGTGAATATGATGACAGGGAAGACCCGAAGGTCAGATTGGATCGGCTGGAGAAAACCATTGCTACATTGACAAATTTGTGACACAGTTGTTAGTAATGAAGGGTAAAGAAGCACACTCAGCAAATACTGAGCATGAAGAGCACAATACTGGCCCATAAGGTTCCAAAGGAAAGACTCTTGGAAACTCAGGTAATGAAAACAAATTTTCTTCATCTTCTAGTGTTCCTTTCAAAGTTGAACCGAAGCTTGAAACACCCATTTTTAATGGACAAACTAATGTTGAAGCCTTGGATAGCTAGTTGAAATAATTGGAAGTTTACTTTGGTCTTTATCAAATACAAGAAACACAGAAGATCTCCTTTTCCCATTTGAATATGACTGGACATGCTCTGTTGTGGTGGGAGATTTATGTGGATGCACTGAAGATAGGAAAGAATCCCATGGCGATGAAATGGGAGGACTTCAAGGCATTACTCAAGTCACAATTCTATCTCATAGGCTATGAAGAGGAACAACTCATGAAGTGGCAGTACCTTCGGCAAGAATAGGGGCAAGAAGTGCAAGAATACACTTTTGATTTCAGGAGGCAAACCATCAGTTTGGGTATCTCTTTGGAATAGCCAGGAGTGGTGATGAAGTACCTTGGAGGAATTTTCATCCATGTCCAAAGAAATTTGTAACTTCATGGTGTGAAAATCATATATGAGGCAAGAAAGAAGGCTCTCTACATTGAGTTGGAATACAGGAAAAGAAAACAACACATGGTCCAAGAAGAAACCAGAAACAAAAGAGACAAGAAGATAGTATCCACAATCGAGGAAAGGAGGGATCCTAATAGGCATTGCAAACATTGCAATGTAGATGGACACACGGAAGAGAAGTGGTGGAAACTTCATCTAGAATTGCATCCAAAGTGGCTAAAGTCCAAGTGGAAATCAAAGGTAGCTACCGATACAAAAGAAGAAGCAATAGAAAGCACCTATGATCTAGGAAGTCATAGTGCACCACATTGCAGCATCCAAAGGTGAATGGAGATAAACATGCGCTATTCTGAATCAAAGTTCAAGTGAAGAACCAGAAGGTAAATTCCTTGTTAGACAGTGGTTCTCAATGTAACCTAGTTTCTGAAACACTAGTTGATGAGCTTGGTCTAGAAAGCTACGATCTAGTGCAGCCAAGTTCACTAGTGTGGTTTCAAGGGAAAATTGTTATGAGTATTACTCCAAGATGTAAAGTTAATCTTTTCATTAGTGCTAGCTATGTTGATGAGGTAGAATGTGAAGTTGCACCATTGGACACATGTGGAGTGATGTTGGGTAGCCCCTACTTGTGGGATAGGGATGCTACCTTCTACAGGAGAGAAAATAAGTACTTCTTGGTCAAGGGTAGAAAGGCATACCTCATCAAAGAACATCAAGAAAGAGAGAGAGAGAGAGAGAGCACAACTCCTCTAGCACTGAAACAAGGGAAAACAAGCAGGAAACAATACACCTTCATTAGCAATGGAATGGTGTATATGCAGAGGAAAATAGAATCATTGTGCTTCTACATCCTTAATGGTCTAGATTTTGGGGACCAAAATCCTTCAAGGGAGGTGTGATCCGAATTGGATCTTGGCAAATGTTTGTAAATATTGTAAATAAACATGTTTTGTTTTATTTCATTTTATTTTTTCTTCTGGCACAATGGGAATGTGAAATGAACAACTGTGATTGTTGGCCTTCCAAGAGCATCCCATTAAAATTAATGAGAGTGGCATTGAAGAGGAAAAGGAATGGATATGCAACAAGAAAGCGGGAAGGACAATAGCGGAAATAGAAGCTCGAAGAGGGCAGCCTGCTTGAGGTTGAGTGGATGAAGGAGTTAAATTTCTTGTTCACTCTAAGCGAAGGTGTCTTTGAGCCTTGGTCTCTACAATTTAGTATTGTCAGTGAGTATAAATACATAGAATCTGTGTATATCTCACCCCTTTGTAATTTTCTCCTAAGCATAATAAAATAATCCCATTTAAATGTTGATATATGTGGATCAATACATTTTTTCTTTGGGTACTTTTGTTATAAGTTGCAGTTCTCTATACATACTTTGATGAAACAAATTTTAATCATGTGGCACCCACACACATAATTTATCATTTTTGGGAAAAAAATTTCCCACTCGTTATACATAGCATCATTTTGCCTCCTAGGTGAATTTAAAATTACCTAGGAGAATTTTAACTTACCTGTTGAATTGTCAAACTCATGGAATTTATGTTTCTTGCTGTGGGATGTAGAAATTGCCCCTGGGTGTTTTTAATTGATTGTGGGGTTTCAAAATTCCCCCCCAAACATTTTAAAATTTTCGTGGAGTGGTAAATTCTCCCCAATAAGTGTATCAGTTGTTGAAGAGTAAATTCACCCTCTAGATAGTTGTTTGGACAATTTGGTCAACTTGTTCCATTGGGTTACTCCACCCCCATGTTTTTGGTCGAGTTCCCTTCCTCATTCGATCGACAGACATCCCTTGGTCGACCCTATTTGGGTAAATTTGACTTGGGTAAATATGAATTAGGTAAATTCGACTTGGGTAAATCCAACTTGGGTAAATTTGAATTGGATCAATTCGACTTGTTCGACTTGCATTTCCTCCGACCCGACTTGACGCATCTTTTCGACTCATTTGTCTCTGACTAGACTGGTGGCTTGATTGGTCGAGAATTTCCTGTAATCCAAAAGGTTGAGGTTATAATTGTTTTATTACACATAAGGATTTGTGTTGGTGAGACAAACAAGCCATAATCCTACTGTTTACGGTCATTTACAAACGTATGTTGTATCACACATATATGAACAAGGAGCATAGTTGAGTGGAACTTTCCACATCATCATTTTCATATTCAAGAAAGTGTCATTGGCTTAGATTCTTATGTTGGAGTGGTTATGGCTCGTATAGTCATAATGTTTCTCTAATTCAAAGTCGATATCCAAAGAAATAAAGGCAAGCCCTCACACCCTTTATTATGCCATCTTGTCATTAATTATTCATTGAGAAATATATGGTTTGATAAAGTCAAAATTAGTCATTGTAATTGTGTTATATAAATGTATGTTATGTACCATGACGCAATTTTAAAGAGATTGATGAGTATGATTGCTATATTGAGCCCAAGATCCAAGCTTTTGGATCTTATCATTGTGATGTATAAGTGATGTGCATGTTAAAAGGGATCCTTTTATGTATGAGTTGTATGTTGTAAATGAATTGAGTAAGATGCATACTATAAGAAGTTGTGGTGTAAACTCAAGTGTTGTAAAGGAGTTAATGTTATTGAAATTGGTGCCCAAGAGGCAATATTGTATATATTACATCTCTATTGGCAATATTGTATATATTATATCTCTATTGTACATATAGTAATTTTTTAGTTGGTGAAATTTGGCTTCTCTCCAAATTCTTCAATGAGTTTTTTTTGTGAGAATTATATATATATATATATATATATATATAACCATTTTTCATCCATCCTCAGTTCATCCTCAGTTCATGTGAAATTATGTTTATGTTATTAATAAGATATTATAATAAAGTTACATTGATCTTGTAACTATTGCTTAGGGTGTTATCCATATTGAACTAGTGCATGTTGATGAGACTAACATCTTTTGTAAAATGAAAAACATTATATTGTAATTATTATTTTGGTAGGGGCAATTTTAATTTATTGAATAGGTTGTGTATCCTTACAATGGTATTGAAGTTGATAAATTATATAGGTTGGTGTTCTTATCATAGTGCATAAAACATTGTAACATTTTGAATCGAAAGGATTGGATTTGCACAGTAACAAATTAATAATGATCATTTCATTAAATTTGGTCTTATTAGTTAGAATTTAGATTTAAAAATTGTAAATTTTGTTTTGAAAGTGAGAATATTGATGTTCCCAAAGTGAAAAATTGGATTCTAAAAGCATGAATATTGATGTTTCCATGGTGTGAATTTGGTTTTGAAAGACTAAATTTTGATTCCAAAAGTGTTCTTTTGATTTTAAGTGTGAATTTAGATTTTGAAAATGTGAATTTTGAATTCGAAAGTGTGAATTTAGAATTTGAAAGTTTGAATTTAGATTCTAGAACTATGACTTTTTATTTCAAAAGCGTGACTATCGAATTTCGAAAGCATGTATCTGGATTCCAATATCATGGATTTAGATTCTTAATTGTGTGTTTCATATTTCAATATCAATTTCAACATTTTATTTATGTACATGCATGCATATCACTATGTCATTGAAGAAAAAAGAAATAAGTGTTGTCATTGCATTGAAAAATTATACATTTTCGTTAATATTTAAAATAGAGTACAATAATGATGACTAATGACACCACCAATGAGAACACATAAGATCCATACATACAAATTATGGACTATGATTTAGTCCCTTCTACAGACATTTTCACCTCATCTGTAAATAATTTAACTTAATTATTATGAAAATATACACAAAACCCACATCCTAGGCCAAAACAAAGTAGAGAAATTAACATTTGAATGTTTTAACATAAGTAATAAATAAATTTCATCAATGTGTAGTCTTGGAGTTCTTACATGATACAACTCATCAAAAAACACAAATGTGGAAGTTCTTTTTTCAAATAAAGTCTCATTCATCAACATCACTCTCACTCTCACCATCACCATTCTATTTCATCTATGTTTGTTCTGACTTAATCACTGCAAATCCCTTCTCAATTATTTTTATTTTCTCTCCTATCCATATTTCCTTCGGTGACCACACCCATATGATTCTATTAACATCAATGGGCATTGTTCTTTCTATCCCAAAATCCCATTGTTGAGTTTTTACTAAACAATTTCACACAAAACAATGTTTATCGATGATGTTCCAATGTGCTTCCACATTTAAACATCTACCTTCTAAGACTAAGTAGTAGCATCTTAATCTTGATAAACATTTCTCTTTTCCCTACCCAACCATATTGCACAATATGGATTTGGTGAGTGTACTATGATTATTTGTCCCTTAACAACATCATACTTTGGAGAGGGTTATTCTCTAAGATTGTTGCATAGAAGTCCTATTAGCTCCCAAAATAAACTACAAAATATCAAATCCTTGACACCAATCAATGAATATTTGATACAATTTAAGAGTGTTTCCCATTATCACCACAAAAATCAGTCTTCTCACTTTTGGTTGGTTCCCTTCCAGCACAAGGGGGGGTTTCCTAATACACATTATGATCTATAATTACATCTCAATATAATACCTTATGGTTATCATTGGCCCTTTTGAAAAATGGGGTATTGATTTTATGATGTGTAATCTTGCTTCTGCTACTAGCCACCACTACATCATTGTGTATATTGACTATTTCACCAAGTGGGTTGAAGCTATGCCTACTTCTTCCAACAATTGCACCATGAAAACTCTTTTCATTTTCAATCATATTATAGCTAGGTTTAGAGTGCCTAGAACAATCATAACTGATCACAGATCAAATTTTCAGAACAAATGATGACCGAGTTAGCAACCAAGTTGGGTTTTCAGCATGAAAACTCACCCCCTTACTATCCTCAGTCTAATGGTTAAGTATAATCCATCAATAATGTTTTGAATACTATGATGCAACGGATGGTGGGTTAAAAAAATACCAACTAGAACCTTATGTTTTTCTCGATGTTATGGGCCTATCGAATCTCAATTAACACTATCAACCATTTTACATTGTTTCAAATTGTTCATGGGATGGAGGTTGTTTTATCGATTAAATGAAATATACCTTCATTAAAGCTACCAATATAATTTTTTCCTAATACCTATGCGGAGAAAGAGCATCTCATTTCTCCAACCATTGATTTTCCAACATCTAAAACCCCATCGACAATTGATGATTTCCCTTGGTGAAAAAAAACACATCGCCAATTTTGTCGACCCGACCATCAATGATTAGCGATTTTCCTTGGTAAACCAAAATTGACCACAAATTTTGTTGAACCCCAATCTCTCCATCAGTGATCTGCAATAGGATATTTCCTTTGTGAATTGAACTTGTTCATAGATTTCGTCGAACCCCAATCATTGGTGATTGGTCATTTCTAGGTTGACATGGTGACTAGGCTGATGTGGCATGACATGTGGATGATGACATGACAATATGGATTATGTGGCATGACATGTGGATTTTGATGTGGCATGACACATGTGTTATGATGTGGCATGACATATCATCCTCCCCTTTCCTTCATCAGTGATCGACCATTTCTTTTGTTAGATCAACACACTTCATTGATTTTTTCGACTCGACCATCGACCATTGATGATCTCTGTTGGAAAACTAAAAATCTTCGCAAATCTCACTGATACAACCATCGACCATTGACGATTTTTGTTGGAAAACTAAAACTCTTTGCAAATCTCATCGATCCAACCATTGACCATCGACGATTTTTGTTGACAACTAAAACTCTTTGCAAATATCATTGATCTGACCATCAACCATCAATGATTTCAATTGGCAGAACCAAACACTTAAAAAAATTTGACCAAATTTGAGATGAATCTGGGTTGTCAATATCCCATTCAAAATGATCTTGATCGTTGATTTGTCAAACTTTTCCCAACTATGCCAGTGAGTCCTGACCGTCGATCTGCTCAATTTCTGAACCTCCAAAAATTAATCTTAACTATCGATCTGCTAGAGATTTCCAAACTCCAAATAAACTTATAAGTTTTCAAATAAATTTACGATGAATCTGGGACGTTGATCTCAAAATAAAACACAATCTAAGTCGTTGATTCGTCAAACTCTTCCAGCTTCTTCGACCACCATTAAAACATTAAAATTTACCTTATGAGTCATATTTATCTCTGAAATATTGCATATTGATGCCATTAAACCTCTCTTTGATGGTTATGAGGCATTTAAATTCGAAACTTCTCATAAATTTGGGGATTTTTCTATGCTTTTCACTGTTTTTCCCCAAATTTGTTATAAGTGAACTCCGCAACAATAAATTTATAAAAAAATTGCATTGGTCTTGACCCATACAAGCTCGGTGTTGAACCTTGAGCTCTGATACCAATATCTAATGTAATCCATCCTAGTTGAGGACCATTACGTGCAGAATGTTAGATTTTGACGTTCACCTAGACCATTGCACACATACCTCAGGTCTGGTCTATGTTCTCAATAGAATAAATAGAGATTACACCATCTGAACTGTGAACATAAACACATTGATATGTCTAACAACTTAGCACAACCAAAAATAAATCAACAATTATATCATACACAAGTACACGTGAATTTAATGCCCAAAAACACTTATTCTTAAACCCAGAACAATGGGCTCCTGTACCAGGGATAATGTCCCAATTTTACATAAAGGAAAACAAAATAAAAACACTTACAAAACTTGTATCTAATTCTGTTGTACTAAGGTTAAGGGTTAGGGCATCCCTTTCCCCCTCAATCCCTCCACTTCCTCTCCAACTCTTGCACAAGTCTGGCTGAGACCTTCTAGCCTTATCCACTTTCCTTGACTAAGGTTCCTAGGCTGTGACTAAGTCCTTCCATCCCTCGACTTTCTCCTCTCCTTCTTTCATTACGGTCTACACCCAATCTCTACCTTTTTGGTCACATGGGTGGCTATAGGGTGAGGGTTTAATCCCTCCTGGATCCCCTTGACCCTCCTTTCCTTGTACTAACCCTCACATAGCCTTAAAAAAATTCTTATCATAAGACTTTTAAAGCCTACTACAATATGTCATAGACTATTCTCAAGTATTCTCCAAACACTATTGTACAAGGTGGTTGTAGCATCCCTTCAATGTTTCCCAAGACTGTTATAAAATCCCCTTAATGGATTGTCCCAAACTCTTGTAATAGTCCTCTAAATAGCCCATTGATCCTAATTATTCTATCCTTCAAACTTTGTTGTACCAACCTTCCTCACTGTTGATGAATGATCCTATGATGTTGTTGTCCTTACCCTTTTTTCTAGAAAACCTGCATCCCCTTATTCCTTGTTGTGGCAACCCTAACTTTGCAGGTTGAGTCCCATAGACCTAGAAGTATCCCTCTCCTAGGTTGTTCGAGCCTCGCTAGGCCTATGACTGTCCTCTCCTAGGTTGTTCAAGCCTCCCACAGTCCTCAATAGACCTGTGGTAACCCTTCTCCTTGGTTGCCACCCTTCCCATACTACCTAACAGAACTCCAATAGTCATTCATTTCTCTCCTTTATTGGGTTGAGCCCTCTCCCCATCATAAAATACCCAAAACAATAACAAAACAACATAATCGAGTCCTAGCAGCCTCCCTCCATGGCTAGATTGAGGTCACCAAGTGGCTGGACTGAGGTCACCACAATTCTCCACTCCAAGATCAAGGTCGCAGTGACCTTATGTTTCATCTCTCACGTGAACTCCTTTATATACAACTCTAAAGAGGTGTGTGATAATCCCTTAAACAAATCAACATTAAATTAGAATTTCTATGTGAGTTTGAAGCCCCCACACAAGCCCACAAATCCCATCATCAAGCCCATGAAGCCCCAACTTAATTCCAAGGGTGTTTTCACTAAAACAAAAGTGAAACAAGGTGCCAATAAATATTCTCACATTCCCGACACCAAGGCCATGTGAGAATACATGCCTGAAGCTATCAAACATCAATACTCCCTCTTAGTGAGGGAGGTATTCTCACCTAGTCCAATATCTCATGTAAGTAACTTTGTATCCCTCAGTAGATATACTACCACAAATGCTATACAATATACCTGATTAGTTTCTCCCTCTATCACTAAATAACATCATGGTGTATGGCATGGTATCTTCTTGGAAGACGCCCTGCTCCTAGAATCCTCTTGCTTTAGAAAATCTTTCCTGGCCATCTCAACCCATGAAAACTTCTTGAAAATATTGAAAGACTCATCTCTCCCATATAAACTTGAAGGATGACTCCCTCTAGACAATTGACTCTCCTTCTGAGCCTCCTGACTCCCTCTGAAGTCAGACTCCCTCTTAGTTTTCACAACCTTCAGAGTTATCTGCTCCCTGTTCATTGTCACTCTACTACTATTTGTCATGGCTTGCATAGGTTGTCCCTTCTACCTACACACATTTCTCTTTCTAACTCCAAGACAATGGTTTTGTTTGAGTGGCATGAACAACACCTTTCCATCCCAAAACAAAGTTTCATATCCCTTCTCCTCAATCATTGAGGGTGAGAACACACTCCTACCACCCACAACACATTTTCCACTCACGACACTGTAGATTTTAACCTTGTACAATATTTTCTGCAAACAGATCTTCAGTAAAAGAACAGAAAAGATATAATGGAAAACACAAACATTACATAGAAATTTTTACCCTGGAAACCCAAATTGGGAAAACCAGCATATTTTATATTCATTCATAGTGATACATTGTTTATAATACAATACACATATAGGATCTAGCTACATCCAAAACCCTAACCCAATGACCTATATTAGTCAACAACCCTAATTCCTTAATCGGAAATAGATAACCATCGACAAAAACCATGTGCCAAAAAACCACCCAACAATGGACACAAAAATTGAGGGAAAAATGCAACATGGTTCCCGAGGCAAAAAAAAATTCTCAGGGGTGCTACCCCCGAACCCTTGTGCAAGGGGATTTCTCCCCTCAAACCCCCCCTGTGCAATGTAGACACTACTACTCATGCAAAGAATATAACACATACCCATCATTCTCCCACTTGTTGTTTTCTTTGCATACAGGGGGTTACAAGGTTACATAATCAACAATTGAGGGAAGCAATGCCCATGGATCCTCTACACCAAGAGAACTTCTCAGTGCTCACAGATTTTGTTAATGACTCTGAAACATTATTCAAAGTGTCCACCTTCATCAGCAACACTTTATTTTCTTCAACCATGTCTCTCACAAAGTGATATTGAATATCAATATGCTTTGTCTTTGAATGATAAGTCAGGTTCTTCGCTAGAAAAATTGCACTCTGACTATCAAAATCTATCTTTACAGCTTGTTGTACCAACCCAATACCTGAACACAATCTTTGTAACCATATTGATTCCTTACTTGAATGAGTGGTTGCCATGTATTCATCTTCTGTAGTTGAAAGTGCCACTACAACCTGTCTTTTGCTCATCCAACTTATTGCTCCTCCAAACAGGTTAAACACATACCCACTTGTAGATATCCTATGATCCATATCTCCATCCCAATGTACATCTACAAAGCAATGTATGTCCAACACTCTGTCCAATCCAGATCTTCCTTCGTAGCAAAATCCATAGCTAGTAGTGCCACGCAAATACCTGGAAACCCTTTTTACTGTTGTCCAATGCTCCTTCCCTTGTTTTGACATATACCTGCTCAAAACACCCACTGCATATGCAATGTTCAGTCTAGTACAGACCATTGCATACATCAAAATTCCAACTGCACTCGCATATAGAACACGAGAATTGTCCTCCTCCTCTTCATGTGTCTTGGGACACTGATTTGTAGATAAATTTGCACCAACAAAAATAGGAACCTTGATCGGTTTACATTCTTTCATATTAAACCTCTGCAATATTGTCTCGACATATTTTCTTTGATTTAACCAAAGTTTCTTATTTTTCCAATCTCTTTTAATTTCCATGCCCAAAATGAAATTTCAAGCACCGAGATCCTTCATGTCAAATTTAGAGGATAATTGAGTTTTCACATCCTGGATAATATCCTTGTTGTTTCTTATCCGCAACATGTCATCCACATACACGACCAAATAAATAAAATGATCACCAATTAATTTAAAATACACACAATGATCCTCTTTTCTTCTTGCGAAACCAAGCCCCAACATATAAGTATCAAATTTTTTATACCACATCCTTGGTGATTGTTTTAAACCATACATGGACTTTTTCAGATTGCATATCAAATCCTTCTTTCCCTTCACAACAAATCCTTTTGACTGATTCATATGGATCTCTTCTTATAGATCCTAATGTAGGAATTTTGTCTTCACATCCATCTATTCTACTTAAAAATAAAATGAAGCAACAACAGGTAACATTAATCTTGTAGAGGTTAACATGGCAACAGGAGAAAAAATCTCACCAAAATCAATTCCCTCAACCTAGGAATAACCCTTTTCTACTAATCGAGCTTTGTATTTCTCCACTTTTCCTTTTGTATTCAACTTCTTTTTAAATAGCTATTTGTCGCCAATGGGATTTCTTCCAGTCCGAAACTCCACTAGATTCCAAGCCTCATTCTTATCCAAGGCTGTCATTTCTTCGTCCATGGCCTTTTTCCAGAGATTTTCATCCTCTGAATCCATTGCCTCCCTGATTGTTCTAGGATCATAATCAGTAATAGACAAAGAAAAATTTGAACAAAAATCTGATGGAGTATACCTTTCTGGTAGCCTTGTTTCACGGACTGATCTCCTCAATACTGGAGTACGAGGATATTCTTCTTTTGATTCATGTTCCTCTGTAGAGTTTGATTCATCATCCTTTAAATCAAACTCTATTTTATATGGTTCTTCCTTACTTGGTATGACTTCCTATTTAACAACATCCTTCATTTATCTAAATACCACATCTCGATTATATAATACCTTCTTAGTTTCTGGGTTCCAAATATTATAACCTTTGAGACCATATTTATATCCAATAAAGATACACTTTTCATCCTTCTTACCTAGCTTACTCTTGTTTTCATTTGGAACATGAACATATGCATCACAACAAAATAGCTTGAGATGTGTGAGAGAAGGTTTCTTACCAGTCCATACCTCTTGTGGAGTCTTGTCATCCAACACTAATGAGGGTGATCTATTGACCAGGTAACATTCAGTACCCATTGCCTCTGCCCAGAATTCTTGCCCTAATTAGGCACCACTGAGCATGCACCTTGCTTTTTCCATTAGCATCATGTTCATCCTTTCTGCAACTCCATTCTGTTGAGGTGTATATGGAGTAGTATTCTGCCTTGTTATACTGCACTTCTTACATAATTCTTCAAATTCATTCCCGTGGAACTCCCCGCCATTATCTATTCTCAACACCTTAATTCTTTTCTTTGTTTTATTCTCAACAAGAGCCTTAAACTCTTTAAACCTACTAAAGACTTTATATTTCTTCCCAAGGAAATATATCCAAGTATTCCTCGAGAAGTCATCTATAAATGAGACATAGTACACAGATTTTCCCAATGATGGGACCAACACAGGTCCAAAAACATCACTGTGAACTAGTTGTAAAATTCCTTCTTCCCTCATTGCACCAGAGAGTAATCTTACCCAATTATGATTCCCATATACACAATGTTCACAGAAATCAAAATCCAAAGAGCAGTTAGACATACCTTCAACCATACCTTTACCGTGTAGTAGTTGAAGACCCTTCTCTCCTATATGCCCCAGTCTTTGATGCCACAACATAAATTTTCTCTAGAAACTGTAGGAGTTCTTTCTTCTTCAACTCCAATATCAGGAACAATGGAACTATTACACCCATCACCAATAGTTCTTCCTTGCAGCTTATACAGAGTTCCAAACCAAAATCGCTTCAACAACACCATTGCTCCTCGAACCATCCCGCAGGTTTCCTCTTCAAATATTGTTTTTACGCCTACATCATCCATTTTTCTTAAAGAAATCAAATTTCTGGCCAATCCTTCCATCTATGATCCTCAACTTGACTTTTCCTTGACCTATGATTCTGGTTGTTGACTCATCACCTAGGAAAACATTACCTCCATCATACCTTTCATATTCACAGAACCACTCCATGTGGGGAGTCATATGAAATGATGCACCTGAGTCAACCAACCATGCCTCATGATATGGATGTGTGCTTGAAGAAGCCAAGTACACATCCCCTCCTTCCTTGGAGGTCTTTTCTTCTATAGAAGGAGATTCTTCAGATCCCTTATTTTTCTCAAATTTGGATCTACATTGCTTCTTGTAGTGCCCTTATTTTCCACATCTCCAACATACCTTTACAAAATTTCCGAGAGATTTAGATCTACCCTTAGACTTGGATCTCCCACTTGAGAACTTAGATCTATTTATTTCATGGGAGCGTCCTCTTGTAAATAATGTGTATGTGCTCTGTCCTTCCATATTCTTCTGTCTCATCTCCTCTGACAACAAGGATGAGACTACTCATCAAACTTCAAGGTAGTTGTATTACTACCTATGGCCACAAACAGACTATCCCATGAGTTTGGTAAAGAAAAAAGTAAACGGATACACTTATCTTCATCTAAAATTTTAATCTCAACAGATACTAACTGAGTTACTGAAGTATTGAAGGCGTTCAAATGCTCTGCCACCGAGTCTCCATCACTCATCCTCAGGTTATAAAACTTCTTTCTCAAGAATAGTTTATTTACTAAGGACTTAGACTTATACAACTTCCCCAACTTATCCCATAAATCCTTGGTTGTAGCTTCCTCTGACACATTCAGTAATACTAAATCTGAGAGACATAGTTGGATTGTGCTATTCGCCTTCTGATCCAACTTTTTCCAGTCATCTGTTGAAGTTCCTGTAGGTGCAGTACTTGGATCTACCGTGATCCACTGATCTCTGTCCACCAACATATCTTCCATATTGAGCTTCCACAACTCAAAACTTTTCCCATTAAACTTCTCGATCTCCATTTTCAAATTTCTCACCATTTCTTTTCACCTGAAAAATCAATACCACATATCTCTCATGGTAACAAGGCTTATCACAATCCTGAGCCAAACCCTTGACCACAAATTTGTCCCCCTAAAGCCAACAAATCTCTGATACCAAATGTATATTTTGACCTTGTACAATATTTACTGCAAATAGATCTTCAGTAAAATATCTGAAAAGATACAATGGAAAATAGAAACATTACACAGATATTTTTCCCCTGAAAACCCAAACCGGGAAAACCAACATATTCTATTCATTCATAGTGATACATTGTTTTCAATACAATATACATATAACATCCAGCGACATCCAAAACCCTAACCCAATGAACTAGATTAGTCAACAACCCTAATTCCTTAACCGAAAAAAGAAAACCATCGGCAAAAACCATGTGCCGAAAACTCTTCCAACAATGGACACGAAAATCAAGGAAAAATGTGAAATGTTTCCCGAGGAAAAGGCTCCTAGGTTATTGTTTTCCTTAACCTTTTTTCCAGAACACATGCATCCCCTTATTCCTTGTTGTGGAAGCCCTAACTTTGCAAGTCGATTCACCTAGACCTACCAAAATCCCTCTCTTAGGTTGGTCGGGCATCCCTAAGCTTGTGGTTGGCCTCTCCTAGGTTGCTCAAGCCTCCCACTATCCTCAAAAATCCTATTGAAGCCCTATCTTCCTAGGATGAGCTACATAGAGTACATGTCGAGGATCTCAAGGACATGTGGCAACCCTTTTCCTTGGATTCCACCCTTCCTAGACTGCCCAGTAGAGCTCCAAAAATTAGTACTTTGGGTGTATCTTCTCTAAAATCTGGTAGGGACATATATTCTTTGAATAACAAAGGTGGTGATTAATCAAATTAATTTGCATGATCTTGATCGAATCCGATAGGAACAATTGGATATCGACAGTCTCTAAGATGATTAGCACAGGAAAATTTTAAGGCTATGGATGAAGAAGGAGATCAACTTGTTGGTGTGAATGGCCACATGCCATCATGATTGATGTTCAATTTTTGGATGTGATGTATGTAAAGTCGGGCAGTATATTATTGTATAAAAGAAATAATGAGACATTCATAATACCTTTTCCACATGGAAGAAAAGACAAACAAACAAAGAAAAGAAGGAGAAGTATACTGGAGAGAAGTTGAAGCATTGGGGACGCCTGACCTTCCATCTATCCTCCTGGTCGACTCGATCTTCTATAGCATGTATCCCCACAACGAGAAAGGGGTTATTTGTATGTGAATGATTTAAAGAGGTTTCCCATATGTCACTGAGGATCATAGAGATGAAGAAGAGACCCTGTAACTTGCCCATTGTTGAATAATAAATAGCTTAGTTGAAGCCAAAAGAATGTTGGTTTTCTTATTTGGGTTTCCAGGGTAAATTATGAGTTGTGTGTGTGTTAGTCATGTTCAAATTTTGTTGTTTATGCATGAAATTGTCTGCATTATAATTTAATGAATGGTTAATGGGGTGTATTGTAATTTAATGGATACCTGCATATAGTCTACCAAAGAGAACTCAAAATCAATTATTTTTTGAGCCCATCTTGTATTAACATGGTCCCTATGGTTCAATAAATAAGTCCAACAACTCTTTATCCATGCTCGTACATCCATTTAGTAGTGGAAATCAACAGACCTCCTTTATGAGTCGTTGTTATTTTTTTAGAAGTTGTTATTTTCATTTTAAGAGTCGTTGGGTGGTTTTCTCTCATTTCCAAAGTTGATTTTGCGGTTAATCAGTGTTTGTACTTGGTACGTAGGTCGTGTTTCTCATTCTCTACTTCGTCAAGGAATTTTCATTTTCCCATCAATCATAAAAATACCATTCCTTGTAATTTGGTGTTTCTTGAACATTTACTAAGTGCCAAGATGTTTTTCTTCATTGCGGAAGATCCATTTCGACTTCAAGATGTTTTTAGTTGATGTGGGCCAAAATATCCCCTAGGCATTTTTTGGCATCATGGGTTACCAAAAATCGCCCCAAAACGTTTTCCTACATAGTTGGTTGTCAAATCCACCCTCCAAACATTTTTCTCAGTTGTTGGTCATCAAATCTGACTAGTAGAGGGTTTCCCTTCATGGTTGGCCACTGAATCTTCCTTCTAATTATTTATTTTAATTCTGGGTCGACTCATTTTGACTAGGTTATCCATTTTGTTGATTCCCTTTTCCCATCCGACCAACATCCACTTCTGCTCGACCGAAACTCACCCATACATCGATCGGGGTTTTCTTTCGATCAGTTCGGCTCCCTTAGTCAACTCGACTTTGGTCGATTCAACTTGCCCTCTCCTGACTCAATTTTCTAGCTCGAGTATTGGGTAGTTGACTACCTCTTCATGTGGTCAACTATACTTGTTTGGTTGAGTCGTTTCAGTTATCAAAAGAGAGCATAAAATTAAAGTTGCAGCAAAGGGTTATGTGTTGATGAGACGGGTAGGCTATAATCCTCTCATTTATGGATCAAATGGTATCAAATAAGAAGTTATAATGAATTCACTGAGACTTGTATGGTAAGTACCCACAGTGATTACAAAAAAAGTGGAGAAGAGTTGTTTCCAGGGCTAGAGCGTAGTAGAGCACCAAAAATTTCAGGAGAACATTACGAAGGAGAAGAGAAAGAATATCCCAAGGTCGGGTTGGATCATTTTGAGCATATTTTGGCCACATTGACATCAATGGTGTCACAAATGTTGGAAACAAAGAGAAAGGAAACAAAATCAACAAAGGCTTGTCATGAAGGTCCCAAGAAGGAAGAAAATAAGCGAGAGACATAATGCAAGGCTAAGATAGATATGGGAGAGTGCAGCTACAACAAGACACATGAACCTTTTCATGTAGAAGCCAAGGTGGACATCAATCCTTATGTTAGGGAAGTGGATTCTATCAGGATGAACCAATGGCTATAGAAAATAGAAGTATACTTCAGTGTGAATAAGGTAAATGGAAAACAAAAGATTGTTTTTTCTTAGTTGAAGCTTGAAGGCAATGCTTTGACATGGTGGGAGAATGATGCAGTAAGAAAAGAACTAGGAAATCATCCACTCATGACTAATTGGGAGTTGTTAAAGGACATGATAAAATATCATTTTTATCTAATATGATATGAGAAATACCAACAAATACTATGCCATTACTTCAGGCAATACAAGGAAAAATAGTGCAAGAGTTCACAACAAAGTTCAGGAAGAGAGAAATTCAGATAGGAGTCTCTCTCAAAAGTCCAGACATGTTAATCAATTATTTGGGGGCATTGAAACCTCAAATTCGTAGACAAATTATGATATTTAAACCAAAGACAATCGATGAGGCCAGTATTCAAGCACAATACCTTGAGGGAGACAAGTGGAAGCAACAAACAAGTTCTCACGAGAAAGTAGAACCACAAGATCAATAGAGAAAGAGGAAAAACATGAAGAAGTGGAATGAGAATAAGATTATGGCTACATCACAAGAATAAGAACCTTCTGTCCAACCATGTAAAGGATGTGATTTAAAGGGACACATTGAGGAGAATTATTGGAAATTACACCCTAAGAACCACACCAAATATTTTTAGAAAAAGAAGAAGAAAGCATTAATATCAGTAGATGTTGAGGAGCGAGTGGATAGCATATAAGAACCATAAGGGAATATTAATTACAATAATATATATAAAGAGGTGTCCTTAGTTGGTTTCAATCACAAGGAGGATAAGGAAATGAGTGAACTTTTCTACATTAAAATCCACGTGAAGCAGAACAAGGTGGATTGTTTGTTTGATCCCAGTTTAAAATACAACTTGATATATGCACAACTCGTTGAGAAGCTTGGGTTGGAGACTCAAGATCATCCACATCCATAGCCCTTGGGTTGGGTAAGCCAATATGTGGAATTGAAAGTGAGCAAGCATTGAAAATTTAAGTTTTCCATCAATCAAAACTTTGTTGACGAAGTAATTGTAGATGTGGTTCTTCTAGACATATGTGGAGTCATCTTGGGAAGTCCATATTTGTACATGAGGGATTCCATTTTTAGAAGGAGACATAACCATTATAGACTAGTCAAGGATGGAAAATCTTATGCCATAAATGCACACAAGGATAAATCTAATATCTCTTTGATCAGTTCTCATCAGGAAAGAAGAATCATGGTGGTACAAATAAGTTTGTCTTGTTGTTCCCGAGAGAAGGAAAGAAGAAAAAACAAGTGGGAGATGAAGGAATCCTTGGAAGGATGTAGTGGCAAGCAACATCAAAAACTACAATAATTGATTGAAACCTTCAAGGAAATGTTTCAGGAGCCTCAATTACTACCACCCAAGAGAGAGGTTGAACATGAGTTTTAGTTGTTTTTGGAGTCACCACTGCCAAACAATAGGTTGTATAGGCAACCCATCATCGAAGAAGATGAAATAAAGAAGTATTTGCAACAGTTATTAGAGCAGGGAGTCATCAGACACAGTACATCACCATGTGGTTCACCCATCATCATGGTGCCAAAGAAAGATGGAAGTTGGAGAATGTGCATTGACTATCATGCCCTTAATAATACCATCATCAAGAATAGATATCCTTTGCCAAGGATTGATGACTTGTTGGATCAACTGCAGGAAGCCCAATTCTTAACTAAGCTAGAACTCAAATCAGGTTACCACCAAATGAGGATCAAATCAGAAGACATGTGGAAGACAATGTTCAAAAAAATACTAGGTTTGTATGAGTGGTTAGTAATGCCTTTTGGATTATGAAATGCACCTGCAATGTTTATGAGACAAATGAATGATGTTCTACGTCCCTTCATTGACTCTTTTGTAATGGTATATCTGGATGACATACTCATATTTATAAATACTTGGCAAGAGCACTTCTCACATGTGACATAGGTAAGAGAGACCTTCAGGAAGACTCAATTGATTGTCAACTTATAGAAATGTGAGTTTTGAAATACCTCTTTGATATATCTTGGACACATGATTGGAGGAGGAGAACTAAGAGTATATCTGTAGAATATTGCATCCATCAACCAATGGCTTATTCCCACCGATGTGACAGAAGTTCATAGTTTCATGGGACAAACTCGGTATTTGAGGAAATCCATTGTAAACTTCTCCATAGTAGCAGTGCCATTACATGTTGTAACTGCCAAAGGAAAGAGATTTCATTCGGGTAAGACACAACAAAGAGCATTTGAAGACTTGAAGAAGAAAATCAGTGATGCTCCAGTGTTATCCATGTTTAATTTGTAGCTACCTTTTGAGGTAGAGACTGGTGATATTGTATATGCATTAGGAGCAGTACTCATGCAAGGAAGAAGGCATGTGTGCTACCATTCAGAGTTGTTTCATGGAGAAATTATTGACTATCCCATGTATGATAAGGATATCTTTGCAATCGTACAAGCAGTGAAGAAGTGGAAGTATTACCTCTTGAGAAAAGAGACTATATTACACATGGATTAGCATCCCCTTCAATATCTATAGAGTCATAGAAAGATGCAACAAGTGAGGGATTACAAGTGGTTATGTTTCTTGCAACAATTTCATTTATTGATTAAGTACAAGGAAGGACTCATGAATAGACTAGTAGATATTCTCTCTCGACCACCACTGAAGAAGATTGCAGTAATTGGAATGATAATGCAAATTGAGCCTTTCACTCATGAAATTTTGAGTGAATATTATGAGGGAGATGAATATTTCATAAGAGTCTACAAGCAACTAAAGGACAGGGTGGTCATTTTCATGGAAGGAAATGAATACCACCTCCAAGATGGTTTGTTGTAAAAACTAGAAAAACTATGCATACCCCGAGACAAAAGAATTCAGTTTATGAGAGAAGCACACACTTCTAGGGTTGCTGGGAATTTTGGGATTACAGAGACAATGGAAAATATGAAGCGGTATGTGTATTGGCCAAAAACACAGGAGAAGGTGGAAAAGTTTGTTATAGGTTGCATTCTTTTCAACACTAGCAATCTAAGTAACCATAAAATTGGTTTGTACATGTCATTGCCAGTACCAAATAGGCCTTGGGAAAGCATCTCCATGGATTTTGTTGGAGGTTTGGCTATGAATCGTAGAGGCCATGACTACATGTTCATTGTGGTAGACCATTTCAACAAAATGTTTTTTCTCATTGCCTGTAAAAAGACAATCTCTGGATGGAAATAAGATGAACTATTTTTCAGCCATGTCTAGGTACATTTCGAATTTCCAACCTTCATCATATTTGATCGAGACAGTAGGTTATTGGGAAAATTTTGGACACCAAGTTTAATTACTCCAATGCTTTCCATCCTCAAATTGATGGAAAAACCGAGGTAATAAATAGGACATTGGTGAAACTGTTGATGGAAATTCAATTTTCCACTAATAAGTATCCTTTTGAGACTTGTATTGGTTATTTACCTCCTTCACCATTCGATATTGTTTATATACAACAAAAGTAAGAAGTAGGACTACAAGGAGAAGAACATAAGGCAAGAACATTCATGGAAAATATCATACATATACATCTAATGGTTCTGGAGCATCTCAAGAAGATCCAGAAGTTGTTCAAATCCATGCATGATCAACATAGGGAGGATCATAAATTATATGTTGGAGACAAGGTGCATATCTATCTATGTAAGGAACAACTGCAAGGAGAAACAAATAAACTCAAGCCCCTTAGATATGGACCATTTGAGATCATTGAGAAAGTGAATGAGAATGTCTTTAGGATGAAACTTCCACCTTATATACAGATCAAATCAGTGGTGAATGTGGAAAATTTGAAGTTGTTCTAACCCTCCATGTTGGATGAGGAGGAAGAACATCAGGTTCTTCCCATTGTTGGATACCTTGCACTTCATGGACTTGAGGATTTGAAGAAAGACGTAGTTCTGCAACACAAGGAGCAGAAAACTCGTAGAGGACAGTAACAAATGTGGAAGATTGGTCTCAAGGGATAAACTGGAAGGAAAGAAAAGAGGTATGAGAGGAACCAGATTGCAAGCAATTTCCCTCATCTATCCTTGGCAGCTTTTGGGGACCAAAAGCCTCCCAATGGGGAGGTGTGATCCGAATCAGATCTGACAAGAAAAACTGGCTATTGGCACATGCTATAAGATGATCAACACGGGAAAATTTTAAGGCTATGGGTGAAGAAGGAAATTGACTTGTTGGCGTGAAGGGCCTCATGCCATCACGATTGATGTCCAATTTTAGGATGTAATGTATGTAAAGTCGAGCAGTATATTATTGTATAAAATAAATATTGAGAAGTTCATAAGAATTTTTACACATGGAACAAAAGACAAACCAACAAAGAAAAGAAAGAGAAGATGACTGGACAGAAGTTGAAGCGTTGGGGATGCATGACCTTCTAGTTATCCTCCCGGTCGATTTAATCTTCTATATCATGTTTCCCCACAATGAGAAAGGGGTTCTTTGGCTGTGAATGATGTAAAGAGAATACCTATATTTCATTGAGGAGCATAGAGATGAACCAGAGAGCTTGTAACTTTCCCATTGTTGAATAATAAAGAGCGTGGTTGAAGCCAAAAGAATGTTGGTTTTCCCATTTGGATTTCCAAGGTAAATTACAAGTTGTGTGTTTTAGTCGTGTTTAAATTTTGTTTTCTATGGATGAATTTGTCTACATTGTAATTTAATGAATGGTTAACGGGGTGTATTGTAATTTAACGGTTATTTGCATACAATCTAGCAAAGAGAACTCTATGCCAGTTATGATTTGAGCTCGCCTTGTATTAACATGGTCCATGTGGTTTAGTAAACCAGTCCAACAACTCTTTATCCATGCTCGTACATACATTTAGTAGTGGAAATTGATGACCCTCATTTTTTATTTGTTGTTATATTTTAGAAGTTGTTATTTTCATTTTCAGAGTCCTTGGGGGTTTTCTCTCATTGCCAAAGTTGATTTTGCGGCTAGTCAGTATTTGTACTTGGTCCATAGGTCGTGTTTCCCATTATCAACTTCATCGTGGTGTTTTCATTCTCTCATCAATCATAAAAATACCATTCCTTGTAATCCAATGTTGTTTGAATGTTTACTAAGTTCCAAGATGTTTTTTCTTCAATGTGGAAGATCCAATTCGACTTCAAGACATTTTTAGTTGATGTGGGGTTTCCAAAATCACCCATGGGATTTTTCTAGCACTGTGGGTTACCAAAAATTGCCTCAAAACGTTTTCCTATGCATTTTGTTATCGAATCCTCTCTCCAAACGTTTTTCTTACCTGTCGGTCATCAAATCCTGCTGGTAGAGGGTTTCCCTTCATGGTTGACCACTGAATTTTCCTTCTAATTATTTTTTTTACTCTCGGGTCGACTCATTTCTACTAGGATATCCATTTTGTAGAATTTTTCTTCCCATCTAACAAACGTGCACTTTTGGTCGACTGAAATCCACCCATACTTCAACCGGGTTTTTCTTTCGGTCAGTTCGGCTCCCTTATTCAAACCGACTTTGGTCGATTCAACTTTCCCTCTTTTGACTCAATCTTATGGCTAGACTATTGGATAGTCAACTTCATTTTCATGTGGTCAATTATACTTTTTTGTGTTGATATTATGGTAGTTGTGGGAGGTATTACCCTCCATGTGTAACCTTGACAAGAATATAATATTATGGGAAGCAAGAAGAAACCCTAAAGCATTGGACATAACCCTAGAAGACAAGTCGACTAAAGGAAATATTTAATATTGAGTTTTTAGCCTCCAGAATGAGAAGTCATCCTAGACATCTAAGGAGGAGAAGTATAAACATAGGATTCTATAGATCATTTGGAGACACACAACTCGCAACTACAAAAATTTGGTTGTGCGCAAGTCTGGAGAGTAGTTGCAGTTGCAGCTACTGCAACTTGTATTTTTGGTTTTAGTGTTGGACTCTCTCTTGGTTATGGTTTGGACTTTCTGTTTGGAATTCTAACTCTGGAGAGTGATACGTTACCTTGATTAGCTATTAGGCCTAGGTTTTGCTTCCAGAATTATTCTCTGTTAAGGTTAAGGTGCTCAGGGGTGGCTTTGGCCTATGGTTGGGTGACAATATTGCTATATTGTCTATGGTTAAATGAGAACGCCTATTATTTATAATAGGTTATGGGCCCACACTATCTTCGGGCAGTCTAACCACTGAAGATAAATTGGGAGGATTTTCTCAGTTACAGTTGCAATTGCAGTCAAAGTTTTTGTTGCAGCAACGAAACCCTAACCCTCTTGTTGAGGTACCTTCAGTGAAGATATTGACCTAATTTTTGGATATCCTAGTGTGCCCTAACCTAGCACACCTCATGGTACTCTCAGCAAGCTAAGATGTCAAGTTTGAGTTTTTGGTCAAAGTCAAAGGTTGACCAAGTCAAAGCAGTCATGACCTACTCTATGAAGTTAGAAAACAAGTTAGAAGGGGCTTCTAACTTCAGAGCATGGAAGACAAGGAATGATCTCATCCTTGCAAAGAATAAAGTGTTGGATATCGTGAAAGGAAAGATCGTGGAACCATAGTTTGAAGAAGGAAAAGAGAAGGAACTTCATAACGTTGCAGTTATGAAGAAGTTCAAAGACAATGCCATCAATGTCATGAGTATCATAGTGGACTCTGTAAAAGACCACTTGATACCCTACATCTCTCATCTCGACTCATCTAAGAAGATGTATGATGCCCTAACTAACCTCTTCTCAGTCAAAAATATTGGACAAGTAATGAGTCTAAAGAATGAGCTATGTGACATGAAAATTAATGTTGATGACATCATAACATCATACCTTGTGAGAATATCTTAGTTAAGAGATTAACTACAAGCTATTGAAGAAATCATTTCAGAGAAGGAATTGGTAAATAAAGTACTCGATGGTCTTCCCAAGACATGGGATGCATTTTCCACAAGCATGAACATAAGAAAGGAGTATCCCACATTTGAAGAACTTTGGACTTGATGTGCACCAGAAGAATCAAGGATTAACGCAAAAGAAAAATCCCAAAAGAAATGTGATGATCAAGCTTTCAGAGCAAATTTCAAGAATTTTAGTAATAAGAAGAACTTTGGCTCAAGGAAGAAACCAAATCAAGAAAAGAATATGTCAAAGATACAATGCTTCAACTGTCGAAAATATGGTCACTACATGAAATATTGTCCTAAGTTAAAGAAAAGGAAGGAAATAGACGAAGCAACAATTGTCGAAGAAAAGGAACCCTGAAAGAAATTCAAGCTGGATAAAACAAACTTATTCTTCTAAGTCAAGGTAACAATATTATTCAAAGCTCTTGTATACATCATGTTTACATAGTTCCTGTACATATCATGTATATCTATTTCTTAGAATAAAATATGTTCAAGGGAAACACTACATATGGAAGAATAAAAGGATAAGGATTTCTAGTACGATGACTACAAGTCAAGCAATACACATGAAAAGATGAAGTGTGTTGACAATCTTTGGTAAAAATTCATGTGGAAGATATTATATGAGTAACAACTGGCAGATAAGTCAAAATCAGAATCAAAACTAAAGATATCTAGAAGAATTAAAAACAGAGGAAATTAGAAAAAGACTTGTGACACCTTGCAGAAGGCAATAAGAATGTAGACAGAAGCATGGACTATCTTAGATGGAGGGAGATGATTACAAAATTCCAAAAGAAGAACATGCATTCATTCATGAAGCAAGGATTATGAGGGAGCTAATCCTAAATAATATGATCCATTGATTATTATGAAGTATCTATCCATGTTCCCATTGAAAGTAGCAGCCATGAAAAGCAACACATGTTCAGTTTGACTTTAGAAGAAGTCTTCTTTGAAAAGAAGCCTTAAAGTATCATTGTTTTTCCATCTACATCCATGATCCTATGATGAAAGGAATAATTTGGAATGATTCGTATTTTATGAGCAGAATGAAATGAACACAAATGATTAAAATATTATTAACACATAATAACAGAGATACAGTAAAACGAGTTTTCTATTCAATAAGGAAATAAGCTGAAATTGTAAAATGCAGCGGAAAACAAGCTTGTTGGAATGGTGGTGGCTTATCTCTGAGAAGAGATGTGACAGTGGTGCTCATTCGCAAGAATATGATTACAATGAGGCTCTTAAGGCCTTTTTACCATAAACAAGAATGTCAAAAACCTTAGACATCCAAAAACCTAACCCTAGGAGATGAAGTGCCAAAAGTCATGTGGGCCCCATTTGGGTAAGTTAGTATGTTGACTTCCTGGGGTCGTAAATTTTCCATACGATCTTCGTTTTAGGCGCACAATATCCTATTGTAAAGGTCTATCCGAGGAATGTGGTGAGCCCTAAAAACGTTGTTTAGGGTCTCAAAATGGCCCCTCAAGTCAGGGACCCGAAAACTAGGAAAAAAAATGGAAAACTGCCAAAATGAACCAGTTGGAATAGGTGGGAGGCCACCGACATCCATCTGGATCAATCCTCCCCCCTTAGGAAGCAATGGTCTCCATTTCATTGATTTCCCCCATCATATGATGAAATTTCTGTTGACTTTGGCCCCAGGTGAGCCACTTGCCTTGGTGCAGGAGCTGCCCTGCTTTGACAACTCAATAAAGTTGGATCCTTTGTTGTCAGGTGCCCTTGATCTATGTGTCCACAATATGATCAATGGATGCATGTTTCATGCAGTCAGGGTTGAGCTCTATTGGTGTCAACTGTTCTTCTCTATCTTATGTGTCCAATAATGGTGGGAAATATGGCCGAAGGAGAGCCACGTTGAAGACTGGGTGCAGGCCAAGGAAAGAGGGAATGTTGAACACAAAATCATTGTCACCCACAACCTTGGTGATGGTGAATGGGCCATAATGGAGTGGGTGAAGCTTCCTATGGGGTCCTATAAGGCATTCTTTCTGCAAGTGCAACCAAAATTTTTCGCCCACCCGAAACTTATGTGGCATACGGTGTTGATCATGGCATTGATTATACTTGGCGTTGGACTTCTGTAAAATATCTTGAACCTGTTGGTGGATGTGTTGGATCTGCTCAATGAATCAGGTGGCTTTGTCAACTTCTGGTGGAGCAGGGGATGAGTCGACCGAGGTGGTCGCCAGGGGTAGTGCAACATCCATGGGGCCCAATGGTTGGAATCCCAATCCCACCTGAAAGGGGTTGTGGCCAGTTGAGCTATGCATGGCTTGGTTGTATCTATATTGGACATAGGGAATACTCTTATACCATGTGTGGGGGTGCTTGGAATTGTACATGCACAGGAAATGTACGAGCATCTGATTGACAACCTCAGTTTGTCCATCTGTCTAGGGGTGAAAGGTAGCAGATTTGGTGAGCTTGATATCCAGCAGTGACCAGAGGCTCGATGAGAATGTGCTGAGGAATTGATTTTCCCAATCTGAGACAATGGTTTGTGGGATCCCAAAGTGTACCCATACGCATTCAAAGAAGATCTTGGCAGTGCCCTCTGTAGTAATTTTCTTCTTGTAGGCGACCAGAATCGCCATCCTGGAAAAGCGATCAACAGCCAAAAAAACACATTCATTGCCCCTCTTAGTGGATGAGAGGCCTGACATGTAGTCCATTGAGATGGATTCCCACAGCTTGGAAGGAGTAGGAAGAGGGGTGTACATGCCTTGTTTCTTAGTGGTCAGTTTGGAAATGGTACAGGCGATGTAGGACATGATATACCTACCGACATCCTATCAAAGTTTCAACCAATACAAATGTTTCTACAACACTTCCACTGTCGTTTCGACACCAAAGTGTCCTGCCACCCAACTATAATGAGATTGAAAAATTAGATTCACGTGCTCACTTGATGGAACACGGAGATGGCCCAGACAACACAACAACCTGTCCTAAATATGGAAATTAGTGATCATTGAGTTTTCTCCCAACATTTCATAGGTGGTGGAGAAGTCAGGTTCAGTCTCATAGAGGTGGGGCCATCTATAGGTCTCATGGTTGCAAGAGTCTAACACCACGGTGAGTGTCGCGACTGGAGGTTGGTTGAGGCAATCGGTGACTTGGTTGGTACTCCCTATTTTATACTTGATGTTGAGGTGGAACTATTGTAAGTATGTGGACTGCTTCTGATGGCAGTCATTCTGCAATTTTCCTCGGGATTGCATGAACTGTAGTGGCTTGTGATCAGTGTGGATGACTGTCTCCTTCCCCAGAATGTAATTTATCCACTGGCAGAAGGCTTGCACAATGGAGTACATTTCTTTGTTGTAAGAAGGGTACTTACGGACAACATCTGATAGTGTCTCGGTATGATACGCCATGGGGTGGTCGTGTTAAGTGAGAACGGTGCCCACAACATGGTTTGAACATCTGTCTCTATCTCAAATGGATTTTCCAGGTCTGGTAATGAAATTACTGGGGATGAGCACAAACACTGCTTCAAATCATCAAAGTCTTGTTGTTGGGATAGGCCCCACACAAATTTTTCCTTACCGCCACCCCTGGTTACTTGGCTGAGGGCCCATGCGATATGAGAGAATCCTAACACGAACCTGCGATAGAAATTGGTGAGGCCCAAGAAGCTCTGAAGATCAATGAGTTTGGTTGGGGCTGGCCAGTCACAGATGAACTGGATCTTGGCTGGATCCACATGCAAAACATGTTGATCAACGATGTAGCCTAATTAATGGACCATGTCCATGTCGAAGGATCATTTTTCCAAGTTTTCATATATTTTGTGCTACCGCAGGGTGTGTAGAACCTGTTGAATATGATGCAAGTGTTTCACTGAAGTCTTGTTGTAGATGAGGATGTCATCCAGATACACCACTACAAAATTACTGGTGAAAGGTCACAGGATATCTTCCATCATCCTCATAAAAATTGTTGGAGCATTTGTCAAACTAAAGGGCATGACCAACCATTCAAAAAGACCTTCTTTTGACTTGAAGGTGGTCTTCCATACATATGTTTGTTCTATTGGGACCTGGTGGTAACCAGACTTCAGATAAATATTACCGGAGTATTTGGCCCCCGTGAGCTGATCAAGGAGGTCACTGATTCGGGGAATTGGGTACCTGTTCCGGACTGTGATTTTATTCAGGGCCCAGTAACCAATGAAGAGTCACTAGGTCTTGTCTTTCTTTTGCATCGATACGATTGGGCTCCCATAAGGAAATGGTCTAGGAAGGATGTGCCCCTTGTGGATTAGTTATTGGATCTGCCTCTTGATTTCCTTTTTTTCTAACATAGAGAAGAGGTAGACCGACCCATTGGGTAGCGATGCGCCTAGGGTCAGCTTGATGGGATGCTTGACATGGCAGTGTAGAGGTACCTTGGTAGGAGAGGAGAATATATCTGAGTACTCTTCCACGACCTTATCCACTTGATTTTTTTGTGTGGAGAGACTGTTCACAGAGGCCTTGGATGTGGCTGTGATATTTTGCTTACTCTGAGAGTGAATCACGAAGAAGACAAATTTCTCGGTCTAGGAGATGACCTTCCTACATTGCTTGTCAGAGATCAAGGAAATAAAAATAGGTTGGACTACCTTGGGTATCCTGTACAATTTCCTATGCAAAGTAATAATAACACTATGAGGCGTAGACTCATATACAACATGACGCTTCCATAAATAAGGTTGGCCCAAAAGAACATTACAAACTTCGAGAGGAGAAACATCACACAATACCTCATCTTTGAAGGGCTTGATGTCGTACGATAGTCGACACTATTGGTTGATGCGGAGCCATCCAATGGTGTAGGGTTGCAGGTGAGGCATTATCGGAAGGGTCATCCGCTTGATGACCTCTACTGAGATGAGCTTCTTTTGGCTACCTCTATCAACGATGAAGTGTAGTGGGGTGCCTTTTACCCACATCTGTGAATGGAAAAGGTGCTCGCCTTCTTCTGGCTCGTATGGTTCACCAGGCTAGAGCTTGGTGGTAGAAACAGTGGTACTGGGTTCCGCGTCAATGATCCATCTTCCCCTTTCTAGTTCTAACTCAGAGTCAAAACCCACATTTGATTCAGAGGCTTTCACTTCATCCACCAGCGACTTCTTTGAGCGACAATCAATAGTGTTATGCCAAGGGCTCTTATGGAAGTCACACTACTTATCGGTCTCCTTCTTTGTCTTGTTGATGTCCTTCTTTTCTTGCAGCTTGGACTGGTTGTCCTGATACTGTCCATCTTTTTTTGTTCTGTAGGTTGGAGCCGCCCTTTCCTAGTTTTTTCTACGAGGGGTTCCCAGGACCAAATTGTCACATCTTTTGTTTGATCTTCTGCTCGATTTTGACGGCATATCTATAGGCCACGCCCAAGGACGAGATGTCCGAAAATTCCATTTCGGTCTAGATGTATCTATGCAGAGAACCGAGATACTTGAGCACCATATGTCTCTCTGAATATTTGATACCCATCTTTCTGCATAGGGTATGGAAGATATTTGTGAAATCTAGCATTGTTTGGTCTCTTTCTTGCCACAGTGTGGTCCATTTGGTATACAAGTCATCATAACTTTTGACAGGTTAGTATTGTTCCTTAATATCATCCCTGAAAGATTCTCAGGTGGTCGTGATTGTAAATAATGAGGTTTCCTCTATTTCCTTTTTCTCACAGAAATTTTTCCACCAATATTTGACATGGGGAACGGCTTTGAGGAGCACAAAAGTAATTTTTTCTCTATTTGAAAAGTTATGGACAGAAAAATACACTTTTAGTAGATTCAACCACTTGTCTACATCATCTACGTCTATCTAACCTTCAAATATAGGAATATCAAAGTTGATGTTTACCATGAAGGGGGCGACGCCTCCGCTTGAGGAAGATGTGTTTTCTGTTGGTAGTCACCGAAGGATTTGCGTGAAACTATCCATAATATCATTCCTCTGTTGCATGAGGGATTCTTCAAGCAACATTTTGAAAGGATCTCCTGTCCCATCATCTTTAATTTCTCCTGCCATGAAAGGTCGTTTGGGCGTGCGAGAGATTTTATCCTCAAGAGAAACAAGCTCGAGACCCAATTCTTTGTACCATGACCTCGTTGGGGACATGCATTAAGACGACATGGAGAATATACCACTGATCTGGATTTTATGAGAAGAACGAAATGAATACAAATCATTAAAATATGCTTAACACATAATAACAAAGATACATTAAACTGGTTTTTCTATTTAATAAGGAAATAAGTTGAAACTATAAAATGCAGCAGAAAACAAGCTTGCTGGAATGGTGGCAACTTATCTCTGAGAAGAGATATGACGGTTTCACTCATTCACAAGAAGATGATTACAATGAAGCTCTGAAGGCCTCTTTACCATAAACATGAATGTTAAAAACCCTAGACATCCAAAAACCTAACCCTAGGAGATGAAACGCCAAAATTCATGTGGGCCTCGTTAGATAACTTAGTACATCAATTTCTCATGGTCATAAATTTTGCATACAATATTTGTTTTAGGCACACGATAGCCCATTGGAAAGGTCTATCCAAGGGCTACACATTCCCCTGCCATATATCAAAGGTCATTTCTGACTGTGGTGAGCCCTAAAAACGTTGTTTAGGGCCTCAAAACGGCCCTGCAAGTCAAGGACCCAAAAACTAAGGAAAAAACTGGAAAACTGCCAAAATGAACCAGTTGAAATAGGTGGGAGGCTAGTGAAATCCATCTAGATCATGGAATCTTCAGGGAATGGAATCTATATAAGCATCCATGGACCTAAGAGCTAAAGAGAAACATGAGGAAGAACATGAAGATTCCAAGAAAGAAAGAAAAATCCAGAACAACCAGTTATTATACCGAGAATCACAAAAGACTACCAGCTTGGTTTGAACTCACTAAGAAGAAATCGAACAGAAGAAATGGAAGTTATGATAAAGAATAGTGTGAAAAATACTTATGAATGGAAGTATTTCAAGATTCAGAGGTTCTTCCAGAAGGAGGGAGAAGACTATGACAACAACTTGTTCCAGATATACCTCTTGTAGTATCCATGGATTGGAATTTACATGTAAAATATTGTTCTTCCCAATAAATCAAGTGAGAAAGAAGATTGTTCTAGAAATAGACCCATGTATGCAGATATAATAAGACCTTGTATGAATTCAAACAACTTGATGCAGAGTATCTCATATACAGTAGAAGCGTGGTGAAAACTTTCTATGACATAGATAGTGTATCAGAATAGTTACTCAGAAGTATGGGATGATGGATTTTTAATCCATGGAAAACTCTCATGATGACAGAAGAAGTTCTACATGGATATGTTTCAATTTTATCCTTGCCACGATGTCATGAGCTAGCAGGAAATAGAAGTGTTGAATTCGACCATGATATATTGTAATGATCAAAGCTATATGAATCCTTCAGAGAAAACCAGTGTTCCATGATAGACCGAAGTACATTGAAATCAAGCATTACATTCTTCTTGATGAAGTTCAGAAAAGAAAAGTGGTTCTCCAATATATCTCCACATATGAGTAGATAGCAGATATTTTGGTAAAATCCTTTGTCCAAGATGAAATTTTTTTTTACTTAAGAAACAAGTTGGGGCTCGTGGAGATGACTTCCTCATTGAAAAAGGAAAATATTACTCCCAAGTTGGGAGGGAGAACTAATGTGTTATTGATTTATGGACAGTCATTTTTCAGTTTGAAAAATGGTCTAGGATGAGCAGTTCCTTTCCATTTCATAAAGTGGTTTGAGATTTCTGATAGACATGCATTTTCCAGTTCAGAAAATGATCCAGATCGAACAATCATTTTCATAATGAAAATGGTTCGATAGATTATTTATGTACCATAGACAGTGATTCCCCTTGTGGCTAGTGTGGGGGAATGGTCTAGGACAATCATTCTTCTTGGCAAACACTTTGAGTAGTGGTCAAGCAGAATGGTTTTCCTCGTCGGGGCAATCATTCTTTTGAAGTTCACAATTGTGAGCAGTTTCGAAGAATGGTCTGTTTTGGAGGTTGGTACAAGACAGTCATTTCCATTAGGAAATGGTCTGAATAGTTATTCCCTATGGCAGACTCATTCTATATAGGTTGCACTATTATTAGTGCTGGAGGAATGGCCCAATTAGCCAAATGGTATAGGTTCATCAATCAGGGACAAACATTCCCTAGGGTAGACTCATTCTCTCCAGGTTGCACTATGAATAGTGTCGGAGGAATGGCCCAGTTAGGTGAATGGTCCAGGCTCATAAATTAGGGATGGTTACTCTTCTATGCCTTAGAAGAATAGTCCAGATAGCCCATGGATGATGTTTTACATTTTGAGGGAATATTCTCTTCCAGATCTCACAAATGTCAATGGAAGAATGGCCCATATGACTCAGTTTATATCATGATATTATTTTATGCAGGTTGATATCAAATGATATGATTTCTATGGAGACAATATGTCTTTGGACAGTAGATGTATGTTATTGTGGTGGATGTGTTCCATTGGTTGTGACTATGTATCGCTAATTAAGTAGCCATGTGCTACTTGGTGTGGTTATGTACCACTGAATAGTACACTACTACATATTGGAAAATTTGCGATGACCACTTGCGACGAAAGTACTCTTTCGTCGCAACATGCAAGAGAAAAAGTTTTTTTTTATAAATCTACCTTGTGTTCATCACAATTTCAATGCCTACAGTTTGACTGAAATGTAATGGTCAATTTTTGTCTCATAAGCGACGACCTTAAATTGGTCATCGCATAAGCAATGATAGTCGACCATAATAATTTAGTCAAACTTTACCGTTGAAAATGACCTGAAATAAATAGTTGTAAAATATATATATATTTAGGTCACTATCATTGCAATTGCGACGATTGTGACCTAAAATTGGCCTATAAATATTTGACGATTTGAAGATGTTGCGACAATCTTGCTATAACAATGACAGTTTCGAAAGGGTATTTTTGTGGGGGAAAATGTCGCAGAATGTTGTTAGAGGTGGGGAAAAAAGTAAAGCGGGTGAAAAGGGTGATGGTAGATGTTATTTCCCTTGTAAAAAATGTTGCCTCAGACATCCCATAAGAATTTTAATAGCAACAACTACAAAAAATTATAGGAAATATGGTCACATTAATGGCAGATCGAATGAATATCGTACCATGGTAATTAGCTATATATTTATTATCTTTTTTTATTTTGTCAATTTTATATAAAATTATATATATGTATATATATTGTTTGGATGTTTGTTATAGTATACACTAATTTTGCATGATTGTTTGTAATTATAAAGTTAGAGTTGCCCCCTAACTTTCTGCAGAATATTGCACCAAGTATTAGTGGAAATGATGTTGTACAAGCTAAGGAACATCATCATGACCAAGCAAATGAGGATCTCATGGAAGAAGATGATGGGACAAATCAATTTAATGATCCCATGGAAGAATATGATGGGACAAATCAAATGATCCAAGATTTTTTTTCGCAGCCGGATGAGGATGGGGAAAATGCTGGTATTTATGATGAACCTCTATTGGAAAAGGCAAATAAACGACTTTATGAGGGATCAAGAGAAAATATTCTCTCCGCTACATTGTTGTTGGTGAACTTAAAGGTTATGAATAATTTGTCGAACACTTGTATGACACAGATACTAAGGTATGTAATATGTTTCATCTCCTACTGTACATAAATGTTGATTTTTTTATATTTGTTTTTAGTGTTAATTAATGTGTAAAATAAG